>RJWT010004802.1:15582-32514 GCA_004365215.1 Cuniculus paca
GCACGCTGCTGAATGGGACGCGCAGCCTGGCGAGACTCCCTGAGCAGCCCTCGCTGCTGTCTTCGCTGCGTGATTGCCTTTATCTAGCCCGTGCAGGAGCCGCTCCTAATCGTGGGGCTGCTTGCCTCCAAGGGTCAAACCCAGGACCATCACTACCTAAACAAACAACGACTATGTCACCTTTGGGGGAGACTGATAAGCAGTTGGCAGGCAGGCCATGGCAAGAGAAGACGCCAGCAGCCAGCAATCTGCAAAGGCCGTAAATATGTTACACTCTCAGCAGGGAGACGGGCAATATAGCCACCAAGAGGCCTTTGTTTAATGAGCTGTCAGAAAGCAGGCATGAAATTATGTTTGAAAACATGTGCAAGCTGCAGAGACAGAGCGGGGGCCTGTAAATGGCCCTCTTCCTTTACGGTGGATGTTTGGAACATCTTATCAGTCTGAGAACTGTCATCGGATGAAAGCTATCATTAGCAAACTAATGGTGTTTGAAAGCTACAAATTTTTCTCTCTCTTCTCCATTTTTGACTTAAATGGATTATAGAAAAAAACTTAATTTTTTTTTTCTTTCCTTGGGATTTTGGTAAACATGCAAATTGGAAGAGAACCAGAAACAAACAGCAAAAATGTATCTCTGGAAGAGTGAAAAAAACAGTTACACTTGGAGTCTCCACTCAGAATAGTGAGCTTATATTCTTTGTAATTCTGCAGAGACTATTCAGAGAACTCTAATGCAACTCCAGCCAGCATTTTATTTCAATCAGGCCCATAAAAGAAAGCATAAATATAAAATGAATTGCTCTCCTATAATCTGAGCATTAAAATTAGTGGGTAGGTATAATATCACTTCTACCACATCAGCTATCAAATAGTACAGAATAATTTTCCAAAGACTTGAAATTATTCTTGTGGGTCACATGGCTGCAGTTTATTTCTATTGCGGGTGATACTTAAAGACTTTAAAAAATCTGTCTGGACTGAGATACATGGCTGATTCAGGGCACCTTTGGGTCCCAGTTCTCGAACTCAGAAATGACACATGAAGGCTTGGTTGCTGGAACATGGATATTTTTCCTTCAGTGCCAACCAATCCTATGTTTCTTCCCTGCAATCAAACCAGGCAGCCACAAATGACTTGCACAAAACCCCTTTCCCATTAAAAGGCCCCAGACTAACCAGCCAAAGCTGCTTCAGCAGAGGCGGCCAAATTAGCAGGGTACAGAGTCTCTCGGGGCTCATCGTGTTCATAAATTGAACGTTGGCAACCTGCTGTCTTCCAATCTTGAGGGAAAGAAAATGAAAGGTTTAAATAAGAAGTAGGAAAGTTAGATTGAAAATGGAAAAGAATGAAAGTTAAAGAAATAGGAACTGAAATCAGGAGAAAAAGGAGAAAAGAAACCTTTTGCTTCCCAGTAAGCAGCACAAACTGACATTCACAGCATTTGTGTTCATGTTCTTTATGATGATCCCATTTGCAAACAGGAAATTTGAGAGCAATGTGCCGAAAGTCCTCCAGCTAGTGTACATAAGAGGCAGCAGTGGACCAGGCCCCGGCACCCAAGATCATCTTAACCCACTGAGAGGAATCTTGGGAAGTGTTCCCGAGTCCTTCTCACCTGAGCATTCACAAAGATGCCACCTGCAGAGGCTGACAGGTGGTGGATGCTCAGTCTGCATTTAACGGGGTAGGGGGAGCTCAAGTCCACAAAAAAGACAAGAATCAAGACAAGCACAAAATGGGAGGAAGCACAAGCGTCCCGGGTGGTGTTCTGTGTCTGGAACAGGCCTGTGAGGGCACCAAGTCCTTCTCAGTTCTCCAAGTGGAAGATGTGAGTAATGGTTTATCAGAACTGAAGCTGCCTGGTGTCCTAGGTGCCTAGAATTTTTCTCAGCTGTTTGGATTCATTTCATTAGACTAGAAAAATAATTTTAATGTACAGTATTCTAGTCCAATGAATACAAAGTGAGCTGATACTATGCTAAGTACTATACAGAATGTTTTAAAAATGTAAAAAAAAAAAAGTAGCAAGGTTCTTTTCTCCCATCTTCTCTCTCTTTCCAGGTTCCTCAACCCTTTCTCCACCTGTCCCCACTTCCCAGCCAGGTGGTTGAACTTCCTATAGGTCCTGAGGCAAGGGACAGCAATAGCTTTCCAGGAGGACCAAGGATTTGTTCTTCAATATCTCCAAGGACTTATATTTACTAAATGCCTACTTTGTGCAATAATCTCACGAGTGCAAAAAATCGTTTTGATATTTCTACTTATCTATTTGATTTTTTTTTAAGTTTTCAGCATTCTCATGGTTCAGAACTCCCTCCTACCCTGTCCAATCACCTAATGACCTACTCAGGGATAACCTAAGTTACCAGCTTCTTGACTATCATTCAAGAATATCTTTCAAAAAAGTACATGTATGTATATATGTGTGTGTGTATGCCCAATTGTTTAAGATGTTTATCACTTCATTTTTTTGACATTTAAATCTCTGATTACCATTGGAATGTGGTCTAGTTCGAGAAGTGGAGTATACATTCATCTTAATTATTTTTCCAGATCATGCAGTTATTCAAACATTAATGATTGTATAATCAACTTGCTTCCCAATGATTTGAAATGCCATCTTAATCACATCCTAACTTCCTTAGGTGTATGTTTATTTCCTAGATACATGTTCTAAATGTCTACATGTATTTTGGACTGATCGTAGGTTTACTATTTTGTTACATGGATTTGCTGTTTTTTTGTATGTTGACACACACTGTTCTAATTGTGGTAGCTCTAAGATATATTTCAATATCTGAGCAGGCTAGTTCTATATAGCCATTTTCAGAGTTTTTCTAGATATTACCTATTTGTATTTTCATACAAAATCTGGACTCAGCTTTTCTAGTCCAAATTGGCTTTTAGTATTTTCAGTGTGACTTGTTGAATTGATAAATTAATTTAAGAAGATAATTAGTGTATTGGTGACATTGAGTTTATCTTTGTTTTTGCATTTGTTGAAATCTTTTGTCACTCAAAGTTTATTTTTAAAGATGTGATATTTGTTGCAGTTCCTATTATTAGGCTTTTAAAAAAATTCTACTTTCTAACTACCTGTTAATTGTTAATAAAGAATTTTTAAAAACTACCATGTTAACTTTATGCCCAATCACTTCTTATTGTTTGCAATAAGTATTTAATGAATACATTTAGGTTTTTCGAATGTGCACTCTTACCATTCAAAAATAACAATTTTACTTTCTGCTTTTAAGTATTTGTACTTCTAGCTTCTTTTGTTTACATAATTGTATGGGTTAAATGGTAAAAATAGAAATATTTAGAATGAATCTTGAATGGATATTAAATTTTATCAAGTGCTTTTTCAAAATCCATGAGATTGATCATATGATTTTTCTCCTGGAATCTGTTCACATGGTAAATAAATTAGTAATATCCTAAAATTGACACTGCCTTACATTCCTGGAATAAACCCCATGCAATCACTGGGCAGAGATTTTATAGGTAGTGTTTTTACCATCTTTATTTTCAGGATATTTTAGTTTATTTTTTCCCTTTTATCCAAAACTTATTTAATCATATGTTTTTAACATCTGGAGGAATAGAAATATTTTGTATTATGATTACATTCCTGTTTTATTGCATTGTGACTAGAAACTGTTGTTTGTGCTATTTCTGATTTGGGGAATTTATTGAGATTTTTCATAAACAACTATCTCACTAATGTGTGGTTCTTCAATCTCTAATTCTTCTCTGGCTTTGCTCTTAGCCAATGACCTTGTTTCCTATTTCACTGGAAAACAAAATGGAAGCATTCAGAGGATAATTTCCAATTCCCAAAGCAATATCTTCCTGCCAACAAGATCTGCCCCTGGTACACTGCTCCTTCCACCCCACCCTAAACCATTATGGATTTACCATGCCCCTACCCACGTCTAACTTTTGAATGTATATTAGATCTTATCCCACTTGTTTCCTTAAAGGCCTTGTCCTAGTAATTTTCCCTACTTTATCCCCTTTCTACTAGGTTTTTCCCACCAGCACACAATCACACTGTTGTCTCTTGCCTTAAAAATGAAAATACAAACAAAAATAAGTTTACTTCTCCTCTCATCACCATCTCTACCTCACCATCCCAATCCTTAGAGCAAAACCCCTTAAAAGATTGTCCAATATCACTGCTTCCATTACCTTTCCTCTTCACAGTTAAATTCACTCCAGTGGGAATTTAGATTTCACAACTCTGCTAGATCTTGGCCTGTCAGTATCACCAATGAATACTGCCCCTGGGCTCAGTTCACAATATCTTGGTCTTTTCTCTCTCTATCCTCACCCCCTTACTGATTTGCCTCCAGTTTCGTGGCCTTAAATATCATCTATCTTCAAGTGATTTTCCAATGCATGCCTTCAGCTAGGAATATTAGCTCAAATATCTGTCAACTTTTTACTCTCCTTGGGTATATAATGAAGGTCTGAATATTATCGTGCCCAAATCTGAAATCTTGGTCTTTACCTACAGAACCTGTCTGCTCGTAATCTTTCCTGACTCAGTCAAAGTAACTGCAACATGGTTCAGAAGAGCCCTCAGCAATTAGAAAGGATGTATCTTTGTGTTAAATGAATGTCTATTATAGCTATAGCAAGGAATGACTTGTCAAAAAATGGTGAGGAGAGTGTCTCTATATTATGAAATCCTTTAAGGCATGAAGTAACCTTCAGAATAAGGTCCTTGTATCACCTCTCTTTAAGTTCCAGTATACTATTCTGACCTGCAAAAGACCTCATCTTTATATATTTGAGGACTATTCTTTTTTCTAATTAAATGCAGATGGTTTATTTGTGGGGGTTTTTTTTCTTTCTTTTCTTTTTTTTTATCTATCTTGTAACAGCTGTGGTCTATTGCCAGTGAGTTATCAGTGGACAGTCATGAGATTTCTTTATGATAAGTGACATATTACAGTGTTTCTTCCACAAACTACAAAAGCTTAACATCACAGACAATATTAAATCTTGTGCAATAGTTGTCCATTTTATAAAATCCACATTGATTTCTGAAATATAATGCACAATGTCTTTTTTGGCCATTTTCCTAACATATGCTCCATTTTATGAAAAGTCTTCATAGAATTGGATGATCTCCTTTGGTCTCAAAGTTTTTAACTGTGAACAATACCAAAACTTGTATCTGACCTCAAATGTTGAAATAGTGCAGTCATTAGTAAAGAACAGTTAAGTTAAAATGAAGGTCTGTCAATGCAATAATTAACTGAGGCAAGGGTCATCAACAGATAGTTTTACATTATATGGTGTCACATTATCATCAAACAGATCACTTAGTAATTGCAGTGGAGAGAATCATAAGGTATCACATAACCAACTGATTCAAATGGGCATCATCAATATTAAGACAAACTGTCACTATGTACCTCCTGATAGGGAAGTGTATAGTGTCATCTGTTTAGTGTTCCTTCCAAAAATGTTTAACCTAAATATAATAATGAAGAGACAAACAAAAGACCTAGTAATGATGATTCTACAGAGCTACAGAGGAAAAAGTTATTTGTATAAGAATATACATTTGGGCCATTTGCAGACTGTGGAGGGAGAGAACAAGAAATCAACAAGAAGCAAGCCCTCCCTGCAAATCAGCGCCGTGTGCAGGCCACTGGAGGGAAAACCAGATGCCAGTCCCTTTCAGCACATGCTCTGGGAGACAAGAAGAGTTGACCTCGCCCTAACCCCACCATAAGCGACTGGCTGATCTGGAGAAACACAGGCTGTGATGATATCTATTGAGGTAAAATACAACTTAATGCTTGCAGTGTTTAGTGTTTCACTGACTTTGCAGGCCTAAATTCGGTAGTCTAATCATCTATTCAAAGGATAACAATATGCAGTGTAGCATCTATGGGGGATCTGCTTCTGAAGGTGGTAGCCATTGTTAATTCCCTATTGTCTTGTTTTGAAGTCCTGGATCATTTTCATGGTTTTGTTGGGTTGGGTTTTATTCTGTTTGGTCTTGTTTGACTTTATTGTATCCAATGTATGGGCAGCTATTTCAAAGATAACAAGATATATTATGGTAGCCATTTTACTTTTATCTTGTTCTGAAGTCATGTATTACATTCATTGTTTTGTTTTTATTGGTTCTATTCTGTTTTGTTTGATTTTTACTATGTCTGAAGCTATGGGCAGGTACTTTGAAGACAACAAGAGGCATTATGGTAACCATTGTTGATTTTCTATTATCTTGTTTTGAAGTCCTATGTCACTTACACTGTTTTGTTTTGATTGGCTTTATTCTGTATTATTTTGCTCAGTTTTATTCTCATTAAAATGAAAATTTAAAAAATGCATTTAGGGTTGAAGTATCATAAGTGCAACTCATTTTCAAATAACTCAGTCAAAGGGGTAGGGTGAAATGTTGACAGCTGTTGAACACTGATGAAGTGTATAGAGATGCTCATAATACAACTGTTTCAAAATTTTTAATAGATTTCAATAAAAGAATAAAAAGTTAGAGAAAAGTGACAAATTAGTAGTTCTGGGGAGTGAAGATATTAGTTATAGTCATTTGTCTATGTACCTGTATTTATAGCCATATTTCATTGAAATTTATTAAAAATAACAGATGTGTCTACTTGAAAATTCCAGCAGAGCATTTTTTTTCCAAGATGGTAGATTAAAATGCTGTTAAAACTCAAGATGATATTTGAACTAAAGAAATGAATGTCAGGACCATCTACATAGTGTTTCAAGCTAGCAAGTTCAATTATTCTTAATTTCTCCCCTCTTCTAACCTTCAGACCCATATCTGAGAAACCAGTCACCAAATCCTAATGATTCTACCCTAAAATCTCTCCTGAGCTTAGCCTCTCCTCAGTATGTGTTAGGCACAATGTGACTACCAGGAAGACTCCAAAATTATACTTGCTTCTCTTATGTATGGCATACCTTTCCTCCCTTCTCCCTCAAGGGACTCTCCTCATTCAGGGATCAGTTCAAGATCATTTGCTCTGAGAAAATGGGAGTTTGTTGTACCTACTTGTTCCACTGCATTTTGTTTGCCCTGTAGCATGTCTCCCAAGGACTGATGCTGTGCTCTGGCTGAATGTTCCTGTCTATCTCTCCACGAGACTGTACCGCAAATATCTCTGTATTTTGGTGTACAGGCACATAAGTGGTGTTTAATTAATATTTGTAGGAATTAATGAGGGAACCAGCGAAGACATGATACACTAAATTTGAGCTAAAATGGGAAACTACATTTTAACCACAACAGTTCCTAAGACTCTGCTGATCCAAGTTGTACAAGTAATCAGTTATGATTTTTCAACTTAAAACCTTGTAAGAAAGTTAAGGCATGTACTGCAAGAATGTATGAGGCTTCCATTTTGAGTACTGGTCCTAGGAATATAACTCTATCACAACTGACAATATGTGGGTCAGGTATGAGTTATAATTGGTCTAATAGGGTTATCAGTCATGTCAGAATCTTGGAAGAATAAAGGGTAGAGAGATAAAACTGACTAGAGTGGGCATGACCCTCAAAATATGCACTCTTTTCCTGTCCACGCCTCTAAGATTCCATCCTACTAATGACCAGGGGAATCATATACCATGACAGGTTCTAGTGTAGTCACTTGTAATGGATGGCCTCACACCATCCCTTTTAGAAGCTATTTAGGAAGGATGGGAAGCAAGATGCCAGTACTGTCACCCATTCAAGTTCAGTACTTTAGTACAGCTGTTGGAAACTCAGTTCTGTGATAGATTTCCAGAGGCCTTCCTCAGCATCTCATTTGGTAGCACATACAGATTTTTTAAAAAAGATTTTTCTTAAATAATGCATTTACAAAGAAACAACTCAGAATGTAAACCATATCTAGCATTAAATTTCATTGCCAATATGAATGGTTTCAAAATAAAGTTATTGTTTAATGGGTATGGAGTTTTAGTTTGGGATGATGAAAAGTTCTGGAAATGAATAGTGGTGGTGGTCGCAGAACAATATGAATGTGCTTGACGCCACTGAATCGTATACTTTAAAATAGTAATTTTATGGTGGATACTTATGATACCTATTTTTTAACCACAATTTTGAAAAGTATGAAGGAAGAAATATCTTCTAAATGAGAAATCTTAAGATTTGTCAAGAACTCTTTGTAAAGTGGTTTGGGAAACTCCGGAGGCCCCTTTTTCTTACCATCCTAGCCTTGATGCATTTATTTGTTGTCATTGATTGCCATTGCTCAGAGTCAGAGAAGGGAAGAGATTCAATTCTGAACTTTTTTCTGTTTCAACAACATTAGCTTACACAAGGCAATATCAACGTCTTTGAAAAGATCCTGATTCTACCAAATTCAAGTTTCTGGTCTGTGCCAGGCAGCATCTCTTCACCATTTTTCTATCTCATGTCTCTCGTCTTTTTGAGATAAACACCTGAGAAGCAGCTTTGGTAGAATTGGGGTCCAGGAAAGACTGGTGTGTTGGGTACATGCTACCTGAAACTTTGTAAGTATAATTTTTTTAAATGTTGAATCAAGGTATACATGCACAGAGAGGACTTTAAAATGTTGCTGGTGTGCTAAAAATGTAAACTTGACTCAAGATTTTCTTCCTGCATGTAAGAAATTGACATCTTTGCTTATAGTATAGGTATCTTTTGAGAAAAGTCCCACAAAAATTATTTTTAAAAAATAAAGATCTTTTCTAAATCATGCAGGAAAGTCTCTTCTTCTGTCCTATGGATTTTTGAAACTTCTCTATTTCATAATTGGTACCCTGGGCTCCAAATTTCCATGATGAGCAGAACTCTGCCTCTTTAGAATGTGCTTCTTGGACATACAGAGATACAATCCACATTAAATCTAAGACTCTGAGAGGCTAAAGGCATAGGTAGTCACTGAGTCATGATGGTCATGTCACTCCATAATGTCTGTATATTACAGAATAATTGCCATGGATGTAAAGGGAGGCCGAGGGATGCATGTGAGTGTCCATTTTTGTTGGAAGAATATGTAGCATGTTTTCCTGTTATACATAATTCAAACTTTCCTGTCTTGAATACGTAATTCAAACTTTCCTTTCAACAGGATCTTTCCCAATGATCTTGACAATGATGGTGCCAACAACACTCTGGATTCTTATCATTTTTTCCTTCTCTTCATACCAGCATTTTGAGCACAGAACTTTTGAAGGTCTCTGAGAATCCTACTTTTCCCCCTGTATTGACAGTTTTCCCTTATTGTCTGAATTTAACCTACTGCCTCTTATTATTATCAATGCCACCACCAATAATAATAAGTTCTTTTTGTGTACTTTGCATATATGATCATATCTGAATCCTAAGAGCTAGGGTAGATATCCCTAGCTGCATTTGCTAGATGTTGAAATTGAAAGGCAAGAGAGATTACATGCTTTTCCCACTCTCTCAAACTTTCCAAGGTGCTGCATTTACTGCTTGAGGTTTCATTGTGCTGTGTGGGTCCAACTTTGGATGTGCTGATCCTTATCAATTAAACTCAGCAGTGGGGATACTTTTCTTCCTCAGAATACCTTTCTTACTCTTTAGCCTTTTCTAGAAAGATCCTATCATTTTCTCAGGATGAAAGGCAAGACTAATATAAATAATATCTAAAGGACCAGACCTTTATCAGCTGAAAAATACAAAGGAACCATATGATGATGAGAATCACTAACACCTCAAGAACACATCCTCAACTCTGAACAAACTGGATTCGCATCATTCAGCACCACAGACACTCTGGACAGTTTTCCATTATGTTATCCCAAATAACCTGGCCCCATGGATGGCAATATATTGACAGAGAAATTCCATGTCTACTAGAGAGGTTAAAAACTATTTGACTGAGGCAGGAGGCTTGTTGTGAGTTTGAGACCAACCTGGGCTACAAAGTGAGCTCAAGGCCAGCCTGAGCTTCATAGTGAGACCCTGTCTCAAAAAAACAAAAACAAAAACAAAAACCCAACTACTTGAAAATAAAAGAACACAATGTTTAACTTATTAGAAACTTTATCTGAATTCCACTGGATAAAATGATGAAACAGAATATATCCATCAGTTTTGCTTCTATCTTTGTGTTTTTCCTGCTCCTTTAGCAGTAGCTGAAAGTAGAAATGATTTAGCTTTATCAAAACTAGAATATTTAATTTTAACTGAAGGTTCAAAAAGATATATAATTTTATACAGTATATAAATGCATCTGACAGATGATAACATATAGCCTATTTTAACATATATAACAGAACAGAACTGCATATATAGTTTTAAGGGAGTTTTCTCTATCATATACCCAGACCCTAATATTTTACATCAAACCAAGTAGTAAGAAAAAGCCACAGAATTTATATTAAATGAGTGCTAGGGTCTTAATTCAATGATGTTTGGAAAATTGACTTGAAAGATACTGACCTTGGAATCAAGGGACCCCCAACTCCAGTCTCAATTCCATCACTCGTTTTGTGATCATGGCCAAGAGACTAAATTTCCTTTCCCTCTTTTTTTCTCTGTAAAATTGCTAATACAGACCTCCCACTTCTAATTTCATGAATATTTACAATTGCACACAGACTGAAGTTACTATATGAAAGCAACTTCCACAGACACCAGTCTTTCTTTTTAATTTCTTGTTTTATTTTTTAACCAACACACAAAATTGCATATATTTGTAGAGTTAATGTGCTATTTTCATACATATATACCATAGGTAATAACCAGATTATTGTGGTTTAACACACCCATCATTTCAAATATTTGCTTGTGTTAGAAACTTGCAAAATCCTTCTTCCAGTTATTTTGAAATATAAAACAAATTATTGTTAGTTAGAATTTATTTCTCCTATGTAAACATATTCTTGTACTTGATCAACAGTCTCTCTCTACCTCCTTTTTTTCCTTTCTTCTCCTTGGCTCTGATAATCACTATCCTATTCTCTACTTCTATGAGGTCAAATTACTTAGCTTCTAATATATTCTTTTAATTTATCTGAATGCTATAAAAAGTGTAAATTCCCAGAATTTTTCCATCCAATAAATATTACAAGTTACTCATTTTTTTTTTACAAACAAGATTATAGGAGAAAACATGAACAAATTGACTTGGAATCATTTTGCTCAACTTTTTAAGTAAGAATTACGGTATTGACTGATAATGTTTCAGTACTTACTGTCTGGCAGGCATTCTAGCCATTAATGCTCTCTTACACTATTTCATGGATTCTTATACCACATGCACAAGGGAAAACCTATTATCTTCCTGATTGGATGAAGACACTGAATCTTAGAAGTTTAAATGGCTTTCAGTAGTCCATACACCTCTCAAATCCAAACCCGTCCGATTTTAGAACATTAGCTAACAATGTCATAGGATATAGGGTCTTACTTTTCAAAAAATGTGGAGAAATATTAAAACGTGAGCAGTACTTTAATGATAGTAAAAAGCTCTCAAACTAACATTTCATTATGCATGTTTCACTCATTCATTCATTAGTTTTTAATATTATAGGTACTTTATAGTAATAAGACAGGGTACTAAAGTAATGTGTTGTATGTTTCAAGTAAAAGGAGGGCAATGATTGAAACCATTTGGAGTCAATTCTGCTGCAGCCAATCTTTTACTGGAATGAGGTCATAATATAAATGAATGTACACTTGTACTAGAGGGAAACACATAGTTTTTAAAGTTATTCAATTTATATTGTTAAAGTGTTGGCGAAGTAGCATGTATATAAATATGACACCAGTGACAGCTATAAAGATAAACCTTTTACGTTGTAACTTCTCAATTTAAGCGCACAAGACTAAATTTGAGGAATAAATCATGATAACAGGCAGCCACTACATTTATATGAAAATGAATAAATGTCCTATACTATCAGTTTATTAACCTGTAATGAGTAGATACTTTATCATCCTTTTGTAGATTTTTTGAAATGCCTTGGCACAGTTGTGTTACAGATAATGCAGACTCATCTTGTTGCTAAGAATTAATTTTATTACCTAAGAAATTGATTTTCTCAGGACTCAATAGTAGATTAGACTGGAAGAATACGTGCCTGAGCCAACACTTTAGCCAGTCATTTGACAAACCCAGCGATGTGCAGTTAGAGTCTCCCTTTATGTGGGGGAGATAAGAAGATATAAAGATTATATTTGGGTGGGAGGAGTTAAAGGCAAAAAGTACTCTCAGGGCACAGTAAGGAGGGGTCTCTGGGAACAAGTTCTCAAGATTTTTTCCATATATTAGATGTTATGGGAATGCTTCTGAACTGGGGGGAGGAGTGCCCACAATCTGCCCCCACCTGTTAGAGTGTGACTGTCATTTATGCACTGTGATGTTAAGGTCATCACAAGATACTTTAATTCCATGTCTCCCACTGGGACATACCCTGTTGTTTGATGATCCCATTCCTGTATTTTGCATTTGTCCAAGAAAGAAGGGCTTAATTTTGTATTTGAAGTACAAATAAAGAACAGGGAAAATAGGATTATTCAAAGAATGACCCAGGAAATTCTCTGAGTTGCATGGCACCAAGCCAGATGTGAGCCCCCTGCCCTCTAGCTGGAAAGGTTGGACAGCCAGTGTTATGTTCAAGGAATAAGAGAAAACAAGATCTGCAACTATTTCCCAGCACTCCTCTGAATGCTTAAGCATGGACTAGCAACCTATTAAGAAGAAAAATAACAGCACGGTCTCTCTCCTGGAGCATGCTCTGATAGTGCATACATCCCACCTTTGTGTAGGATGCTGAGAAAATAAGAAGCCCATATATCTACTGACTCTTCTGCCCTCCAAGTCCAGCCAGTATTAGGTGAGATCAGAAGTGTTCCCCTGAGTTCTTCCTGTAACATTTGGTGAGGATTAGAGCTTCAGGAACATTGGAGACTGTTTATCACAGAGGAATGTAGTGATGAGTTCAAAGTCATTTGGCCTATTTTGACAGAAACAAGGTGAGGATTCGGATGGTATTCTATGCTTCCCATGAGAAAACCACACTTCTATGTATGCACTCTAGCTTTCTCCTTTAAGCAGTGGCTTCCTGGATCTTTAGTTAAAAGACTTAAAGGCAGGAACTTAAACAGGTATTTGTACACTCACATTCATAGCAGCACAACAGCCAAAAGGCAGAAAAAACCCAAATACCTATCTACAAATGAGTGAGTAAACATAATTCCATATTCAGTAACAAAATATTGTTCAACCTTAAAAATGAAGGAATTTCTCATATGTGCTGTAGCATAGATGAATCTTGATGACATTTATGCTAACTGAAATAAGCCAGAAAAAAAGAACAAATATTCCACTTCTTTGAGAATAGTGATTACCAAAGACTAATAAAAGGGCATAATTAGGAATTATTATTTAATGGGTACGGAATCTCCATTCGTGATGATGAAAAGTTCTGGAGATGGGGAGCCGTAGTGGTGACATAACGTTGTAGATGTATTCAGCGTCTCTGAACTGCACACTTAAAACTGGTTAAAATGGTAAATTTTATGTCAGACAAATATTTCGCCACAGTAATAAAAAGCAAGCGCAGAAAGTATACAATAAAATTTTATAAAATCCAAAAATTCTGTTGAAATTAACTGTGTGATTATATAACCTCTTGTTTTTTCTGGTACATCTCCTTTTCATGTCATTCTGCCATCTCAGTATTCTAGTTACACCAGCCACCGAATTTGACTGATAGAATCCAACCACGAACCACTGTGTCCACTTTATTATGAGGTTTATGCTTTAGCAATATGATACCTTATCAATGCTATTAACTAGCACAGTTTTGCTTTGATGTCTTATCCCCTCTCTCAAATCCAACCTATCCAAATCAAATTCATTCCCCTTAGTGTAAACCATCACTTATATCTGATAATGGTCCCAGCATTCTCTACACCAATTAACTTAAAAAAATTCAGAACTATCTTTGATCCCTTATTCTCTTTTTACCACCACCTGTACCCAATGTTTTAGTTAGTACTTTTATATGGTGGAGACAGAATGAGCTTTGGTTAAGTCTCTGGGCATGTCGAATTTTTATTTCTAAGTAGGAAAGTCCTGGTAAAATATGCTAATGTGGTCGTGTGGATGTGTGTATGTTACTAAAGCCAAACTCAGCAGAAAAGAAGGCTCCATGCTTGGAAACAACCCAGCTAACTGCAACTTAAGTGATGGCAGGACTGAATTCCAAGTATAAAGTGAGATTAAAAAAAGAAATTTACCAGAAAAAGGGAGGGTATTAAATATGTAGCTGAATCAAAAATGGTATTGGTAGAGAATAAATGTGCCAAACAGGTTCAATTCTTTGGACCTAAATTTCTTATTTGTAAAATGAGAATATCTATTTATATATATCAGTATTAGGATCTGCGTCAAGCCACTAGCATAAAAGAGGCATCGGTTATAGTTATTGTTTGCAGTTGTTTTCTACTTGTTACTTCTCCATAGGTCTGGGAAAAGCACAATAGTCCCCTGCTCACAGACTCCAGTGACCCCAGTTGTGTACTTTCTTGTCCCCACATCTTACATTTCTAATGCCAATCCCTTCTATCCATCATTATAATCTATCTATTCTCTTCCTCCAAACCCCAACTCAGCCTCCTCAGAAACTTCCCCTGTCGCCAAACGTTGTTCTTTCCTCAGGTCTACTCTGTTGTCTAAACTCTCCATGGGTTCCTATTTGATATGCACTTCCAATTGCATATTTCTTTGGCTATAAAGTTATTTTCTCATTAAATTGTAAGCTTTTAGAGAAAAGACTTGTTGTCCAATATTTTATGCTTTCTATACCAAGTAGAACTATGAATCAGAATCTTAATTCTGTTCACTCTGTTCCCATAATCTAGAAGCATGTCCAGAACATAGACTCTGAATGAATAAATACATGAATGAATTGGTTGTGACTCTTTAGGCTGGTGTGCACGTCTTGTACAAATCAAACATGCTCCCTTGCATTCTGTACTTATTCTTTATAGTAGAATTTTTGATAGGAACAAAATTTCATCAGATGCCGACATCTGAGAAGTGTTGAGTGAAATGATCAGTTGACCAAGTACTTCCTGTTCAGCCAATCCAGGAGCAGTCCCAGAGGATGAGGCCATCTTTTCAGACCTAATTGTAGCTCCCAAGTAAACAAATTTATACAAAAGAAAATAGTTATAGAGCAAAGAGAATTTTAAAGTTATTGTTATTATGAACATCTATCCAGAAGCAAAATTTAAGTTCATTCGGGGTACTTCATACTTGAGATAGAAACTTTGATTCTTGTGTTGGAAACTTTTCTCTTTTCCAAGGTAAGCATTTAATTCTATAGTTTCCTCTCAGCACTCTATTAACTTTCTTCCACAAATTCAGGATGTTGTATTTTTTATTTTAATTCAGTTCTATGCATTTAAAAATTTTCCTTAGTGACATGTTTGTCTTATGGATTATTTAATATAAAAATATTCTAATCTTTTCCTGTTCATCTGCTGTTGATTTCTAGTTTAACTCTATCATGGTTAAAGAACATTCCTTGTATGATTTAAATTACTTTGCAGTGATTGAGGTGAGGTTTGGTCTGTGTCCAAGATATGGTCTGAATGAATGCTCTGTGATTGCTTAAAAAATATATATATCCTGATATTGTTGGATCATGTATTCTTTAAATAGCAATTAAGTCCTGTTCTTTCATAGCCTGTGAGTTGGTTGTGTAGTTTCTACTAATTTTTCATCTAGTGAGTTTTTATGCTTTGGAGCAAGAATGTTCCCCAAAAGTCTCATACACTCATAGAAGGGGAATTGGAAAGTGATTGAATTTGGTGGGCACTAAGATTGACTTATTAGAAAGTGGAACCTGGTTAGATGTGAGTCACTGGGGACATGACCTTGAAAAATATATTTCCCCTCCCTTATTCTTACCTTCTCTCACTTCTTCCTCCACTTGGACCCTTCCACATTGTACTTTCTGCCTCAGAGCCAGTCAATTATGGTTTGGAAATGTGATCCCAAATAAACCTCTCTTCACTTAAGATGCAGATGTTGGGTATTGTGTTTCAGAGACAAGAAAGTTACTAAGATAGATTTTGGCAGTAGGAGTGCCATTTTTATTGTTAATACCTGACCAGGTGGTTTAGAAGCCTTTGGAAATGGTTTGTGGGAAGAGTTTGGATAGGTTTTGAAATGCCATCAAAAGTATCCATAGACTAGGCCAAACTTGGTGGAGATTCTAGTTGGAGCTCAGAAGATTAGAATGCTGTTAGAAATGCAGACAAAAGACGTTAGGCTCAGAAGGTTTCAGATGGGAACTAGGACTCCCCATTGGCAGTTTGTCTCTAGGCTATGTGTATCATGCTGTGGCAGAAAATTTGTCTACATTTTGTTCATATCTTGAGACTTTGTGGGAGACTGAAATCAAGGCTGGCATACTGATTAATCTGGTGGAGGAAATTTCAAAGCAGCCCAACATTCAGGGTGTAGTGTGGGTAACGTGTGCTGCTTTTAGCAAGATTTGCACTGAGAAACTGGAACCAAGACCTGATTTAAAGTTTTCAATTTTGCCAGAAAGATAGCACATGTTAAGTTGAAGCAGAGGAGAGCTTGGTTGCTAAAAAGATTAGCATTAAAAAGAAGCCAAGTACTTTGCATCAAGACAGTGGAAAGGATGCATAAGGACATCCTGAGAATCTACAAAACCCTGCCCTTCACAGGCTCAAAGTTTCAAAAACAAATGACTTTGCTTTGAGACAAGAGCCCCATTAGTTCTTGGAGATTCATTTGTAGGGCTCATTCAGGTACTCAGAAGCCTCTGCAGCCATCATTAAAGGGGGCCTGCCTACTGCTTGAGCAAGTGGCAGATTTTGGTGCCATCCACATGGTGCTGGTTTTACAGGCATACAGAATGGTTTTTTTTTTTGGTTTTTTTTTTTT
>RJWT010004803.1:0-32401 GCA_004365215.1 Cuniculus paca
GCTGGGACAAGTAATTTAATGTATCTCAAAGTTCCACACTCCCTATCCAAGAATATAGTATAGTAACTGGTGTTGAAGTCATTAGTCAACATAATTAAAATATGTTCTGTATACAACTTAGACACAAAATTTTTTGAACTATTTTAGAATTCATTAAAAAATATTTATTAAAAATCACAGTGCTTTACAAAATAGTAGCTTAATGAGCAAAATATTTTAAACTCCAACCCTGCATTATAAAAGAGGTGTTAATAAGCATGGATAAGATAATCTAATAAACAAATGAAATCAAAGGTCATTTTCAATTAAACAAGAATGTGTTTTCTAGAGTTCACCTGGTAAACTCATTTAGAAAACAAAGCTCCTCCACAAATCAGTCTCACGTCTGAAACAATTCTAGCGGTACTTACTGTCTGGTAAATTTATTAAAACTGGTCTACACATTTAAAAGTTTTTCCTACTATGCATACTGGAATATCAGTTCTTCACAATAGCAAGAAAATTCTAAGGTTTATCATCCAAAGATCATGATTTGAAGTCTAAAAAATTGTAATCGTCAAGTTCAAAACTCGTTTGATTTTTTTAAAATTTTTCTTCACAATCCGAACCTGTCTCTATTTCTATGATGTCTCGAAACTTCAAACCATCTTAAATAACTGCTAGCATATTTTTTAAACATTCATCCCTTTAAACTGGTATTAATTTCCTGTTCTCCTACCAATCCACTAATAGAATCACAAACCAAGGATCCCAAGGAAATCTCCCTTAGGGATTATATAATGTCTGAACTTCCCTAAGGCTTATTCCTTAGCCAGTAAGTAGTTATCTAGCCTCTGATGCAATAGCAGATTGAGATCACAAACATTATTACTTTTGTATTTTTAGTACCTAGCACCATGCCTATCATGCACTAGGAACTGAGTATTTGTTGAGTAACTTTTGAATGCCACCTTAGCTCATTAATTCCCTTTTGTAAGGTTGTGAGCAAGGACCCTAGAGGTGCAGCTCAGCAGTATAGCACCTGCCCAGTACGCTCCAGTCTCTGAGTTTAAACCCCAGCATCACCAAAGGGATGGGAGGGATACAGGGTCACTGGGTACCATGAAATTTAAGATGGGTCTCTTTTATATTTGATATCCTTGTACCCCATGCAGCACCAAAGCCCAACAGCCCTAGGGTGTATTTTATCAGATATACAAATTAAGCCAAATGGTAGGGAAATGTACAACACTAACCATTATAAAATGCTTTAAGTTAATTTTACCTAATATGCTGTGGTAACCCATAAACACATTTATAACAAATTATCCTGACTACATGTTAAAAGCAATTAAGAAAGCACATATTACACAAGAGAACATTCACAGACATGCCAGATTCTCTCATCTATTCTGCATTTGTGTCAACATACAAATTAAATTTTCAAAAAAGGAACAGTATAATTAAATGGCACAGCACTAATGCTACTGATCAGGAATAAAAATTAGCAAGATATCAGCATCTACTGCCTTTTATCTTACCTTTCAACATGGGAATATTCCACTCCTTGTGTATTTAAACATTGAAATAAAATACATTATATAAGCTGGCAAAGGAGAGATCTTTTAGTAGCTTAAATTAAGGAGCCTTAACATTTTTAAATGCCTCTATCACCCATTTTCTCCATTATCTACCTCAAAATGAACAGATGGCATCTCCATTTCACATACAGAAGCAAAATTTCAGATACATTGTATCATTCCAAACATTCTAATCTCTAAATCATAAAATTTCAAATAATACCTGTAAAGAAAAATTTAAACAATTCTAAAATGTGTAAGTTAATTTTTTGTAAGTAAAAATTAGAAAAATTTTTTCCCAAAGTTTCTCTAAATTTCTGCATCTTACTATGATTACCGTATATATATGACTATATATATAATCAGATTTCCTAATAAAGAACTATAATATTTTTGATACAATGCTTATTAATCTAACAATGACAATTTAGAGGGCTGGATTTCATTTATTACAAAAAGATTTTTTTCACCACTTTTTAAATACAAAAGCAATTTCACCCACTCAGCAGTACCCATACACAAATACTCCTATTTGTACCAAAAAAAAGGAAAAAAGACCTTTAGAAATCCTAGATTAATGGCCAACAATAAACTTTGCTTTTAGGTGGTACTCTAGTTTTTAATTATATGATCAGATTCATATAATCTTTATGTCTTAATGGTAATCCACTGATGAACTAAAGAAATGACAATGCCTCAAAATTCCAAAATCTCAATAAAAATCATATGTAAACCTTTTAAAAAATACATGAAAAAAATTATTTTTATAAAAAGTTAAAAAGTACTATAAAGATTAATTTTTAAATTTTTGTGTTCATAAGACAACTAGGTTGATAAATTTAAGTCTATCTTCCTAATGGCATGATTATACACGAAGTAAAATATAATGCATTTTAAAAGTACATTACTTTGTACTAGCCCATCATATAAATCATTAGCAAGTTTACCAAACACATGACTTGGCACATAAGTAGGAAATAGGTCCTTAAACTGAATATTCCTGTCAGGATCTGCTTACTACATGTAATATTAAGACATTCAAGGGATCAATAAATGATTTCAGAAGTATACAAAAGACACCCTACAAGACAGCTGCCAACAACTCTTAGAGAAAGAAACCAAATCCTTCAGCACAGTATCAGCTTTCCTCCATACTTCTAACATGTCATGAATGAGTGTCTCAACTGAAACGGAATACTGTTACAAAGTAGCAAATAGCTACTTATGAGATTTTTAAGGCTCAGACTTGTGCCTCACTTCACTGTAATCATTAGTATTAATCAATCTAATGCAAAACTGGGATAATATGACCTAAGCATCTGTACTAACTTATCAAGGGATCTTGAGGAGTCACAGCAATGCCTGCTGCTCCCTCCCACAGGCTGAAAGATCACACCACCTATCTCACAAAGCTGATTCTAGGTTTGAAGTGCTTATAAATGCTCACAGGCAAAGGAATGGATTAAGGTCTTATAATAAATGTGTAACTATCATGTAACTCTGTAACTTGAAGGAAAAGAAACAAAATAAAAATCCCGTTAATTCCTAAGACTTCAAAAAAAAATGTATGCTGCAGTTCTGGTGTCCAGTCCACTTATTATTGTAATCATATGGAAATTCCAAAGTCATATTTTCACTGAAATATTTGTTACAGTTTTGAACCTCCTTAAATCTAAGGCTTTATTTTTCTATCTCATTTTAGTACACACCCTTTTTTTTAAGTTATGGCCCCAGATTATTTTAGCCTTCAAATAATATAAACTGGCAATATCAAAATGAAGATTCATCTTACTATGTACAGTACACTCCACATTTTATTCTATTTCATATTTTTTTTAAAAATGCCAGTGACTCACTAAATTAATTTCAAGACCCTCCTGATTCTTCTCAATTGATTTCTCAAGAGAATTAAAAAATGTCTCAAGGCATTCATTATATGTAATGAATTAACATCTCTCCAACGGTACCACCTATATACCACCCTTGGAAAAACTGAAAAAAACCTTCATCTATATCATTTTATGTAGGGCGTACCTCTCTAGACGAGAAAGGCTCCACGAATGAAAAATTGCAGTTTAAAAAGGAATCAGAAGCCGGGCCTGGTAGCGCATGCCTGTAATCCCAGCACCCGGGAGGCTGAGACAGGAGGACCATTTCAAGTTCAAGACCAGCCTTGGCTACCAAGTGAGCTCGAGGTCAGCTTGAACAGCATAGCGAGACCCTGTCTCAAAAAGACAAGGGCTGGGTGATTTAGCTCAGTGGCCTAAGCACCTGCCTGGCAAGTACAAGGTTGAAAGTTTAATTCCTGGTGCCGCAAAAAAAAAGGAATCAGACTAACATGATAAATTTCTGTTTTTCCATTTTTTAGTGGTAAAAACAAAAATAGATTCTATATTTCTTAAAAGAATGGGGGTGAGGGGGGTTTGCTGCATGCAACTATTCCCAAAGTTTAAAGACACCAAAATCCTAAAGATTTCCAAAAATATACCAGGCACAAAGACGGTCTACAAATCGTACTATTAACAGAATAAGTTCCAAAAACTTACTCTAAACCTTTTATCTTTACGAAATACTCTAAATAAACTCTAATCTAATCCAAGTATGTCTGTGTTGATCATTCAAAATATCAGAAGTGGTCTCAAACATGGAAATGGGAATTATTTCCAACAGAACAAATCAACACATCTTTTTGGATGGCAAGGCTAAAATAGAATGATTCAGAATTTTTTTTTCCTTTGGCGGCACCGGGGATTAAATTCACAACCTTGCACTTGCCAGGCAGGTGCTTAGGCTACTAAGCTAGATCCCCGGCCCTTGTCTTTTGGAGATAGGGTTCTCACTATGCCCTTCAGGCTGGCCTTGAGCTCACTTTGTAGCCCAGGCTGGTCTCAAACTCACAAGGATCCTCCTGTCTCAGCTTCCCAAGTGCTGGGATTACAGGCATGAGTCACCACGCCCTGCTAGAAATGTTACTTTTACAATACACCTGCTTCACGCTTTTTTCTTGCATACTTTAAGTTAACAATGTCTGACTAGCAAATTGTATACAAACAACTAGGCATGAGATGCATCTGAATCCAATATTCAGTTCTTATTTGCTTAAGGAATATCTTCACATAATTCTAGGTAAATTAAGAAAATGTTTGGAGAAAGGAAGACATTAATACAAATACATAATAAAATTTTCAATAGTGATTTGAAATAGTATCCTACATTTCTAGAGTATAAAAACTAGTAACTTCCAAAATGCTTTGCCATTCGTTCCGATTCTATGAGTTGTAGTAAAAATTTACACGCAAACTACATTTGTTTAAAAGTTAATTATTTTGTTTTAAAAACCCAAATACTCTAAAACACCATTTAGAGTTGTAAAAAAAAAAATAGTTTAAAAAGATTGAAAAAAAAAATTTCAGTGAGTGCCTTTGACACACCAGGCTCTAAGGAAGTGGGGTATCAGACTCAGTCTCTAACTTAGGAAAACAGTTAATTCCAGAAAGTTAGATAATACTGACAGTGGTCCCTCATATTTGTACAGATACTTCCCTCTGACTGATTATACTCACTTGATCAAAATTTTTGCTAATAACAAAATAACCAACTATACCCCAGGGGTAACAAGTGACCATGAAATCCACAAATAAACATTCTGTTCCATCACTACTCTGTGTAGTTGCTCATTCCTCTCTAGTGTATTTCCTTGTCTCCTTCAGGTTAATACTGAGAAGCACATTTCTGAAATTTACAACAGCTTGCAAAAGGGGAGACTTTTCTGAACTATTATTATTCCAGTGACCTCTACAGAAATTAATTGAAATGAAAATGCAAAACTAAAGGTAATGAATGGCTAATCTGCTTTCAGGGAAAATTTTTTTGTTCATTTGTTTTGTGTCCTAGAGACTACACCCTGGACCCAGAGTACATGTATGCTTAGCATGTGATCTACCACTGAGCTACACCCCCAATCAGGGGAAAAATTTTTAAACTAATTATCATTAGAACATCTACAAACTAAAGAGTATACCCTAAATCTTGCATGAAAAGTATAGTTTATTTATCTATGAGTAGTCCAGTCTGGATTTTAGGAATCTAATTTTTGATACATTTTAATGGCATATACTATCCATTAACTTTAAATAAAGTAGAGAGGGTCAGTCATTATCGTCACAATGAAGAATCACCTATAATTTTGTTATCAACTTAGTATAAATGGCTTCTCTTCTGATGTGCTTGAAAATAATCTTAAGTAAACATTACCCTTCAAATTTTATTTATAAATGACCAATTTGCTTAGCAATGTTTTCCCAAGGATAGAAATCTGATCTAACATTTGATGGAATACTCACTGCAGACTTGAAAAAAAAAACAAGAATATGATAGTTTTGCATACCTTTGTATCCTATAAAATAAAACAGAAATTTCTCTTATTAGAAAACATGAAAAGCTCAAATGGGATAATCTCATAATACTAAACTGCAAAGCAGGTCTAATACCAAGTATCTTTTGCGGCACCGGGGATTGAACTCATGACCTTGCACTTGTCAGGCAGGTGCTTAGACCACTGAGCTAGATCCCCAGCCCTGGTGTTTTTGAGACAGGGTCTCACTATGCCGTTCAGGCTGGCCTTGAGCTCACTTTGTAGCCCAGGCTGGTCTTGAACTCACAACAATCCGCCTATCTCAGCCTCCCGAGTGCTGGAATTACAGGCGTGAGCCACCATGCCCGGCTCCAAGTATCTTTCTTATGACCTGAGTAAGAAAGAGTTGAAAGCCGGGCCGCCTGTAACCCCAGCCGCTCGGGAGGCTCAGACAGGAAGATCACTGCGAGTTCTAGATCAGCCTGGGCTACAAAGTGAGCTCAAGGCCAGCCTGAATGGCATAGTGAGACCCTGTCTCAAAAACACCAGGGCTGGGGATCAAGCTCAGTGGTCTAAGCACCTGCCTGGCAAGCGCAAGGTCATGAGTTCAATCCTCAGTGCCACAAAAAGAAAGAGTTCAAAATACAACTTTAGTTTCTACAAATAATAAATTCAGTTCTTTACTCAGAACACTGACCTTATACAACTCATTTCTCCCATCCAAATATAGCACCTAAGCAAATTAACATAGCTATTAGCTATGCAAATAAGTAGCTATGTAAATAAGTCCATCCTTTAAAATAATTAAGTTACTACATTTCAAACAATTGCCTATTGAATTTCAGGGTTTTGTTTTAATTCAAAAATAATCCTTTGACTATATACACTATATAAGCTATTTAAATTACCTTCACACTGAACATAAAGGTTTTTTACATAACAGTTAATAGACTTGTCGAATTGTCTTTTTTTAAAAAAAAGGAAAGAAAGCCTGGTCTGACTTTTTAAAATGACCTTCCTCTGGTCAGTTTGGTTGTCTGGCAAACAACTCACTGACTCATTGATGATAATGAAAAAGTTCCCCAACCAAGGACTTTCCCTTTTCAGTTAAATACCTTAATACACATGTTATATATTATATACAACACACAATTATATATATGAGAATATATTATATACATATATATATATATATATATATATATGTGCAAGTTTATACAGAATCAAGAAGTTTCTGCTTCTAGGCAAAGTACAGAAAATTACCAGATTTCAAATCAGAAGACCTGCATTCAACTCCCAGTTCACAATCTATCAATTACACAACCACGAACATGTTACCCATCTGGGACAAATTTTTTGTCTGACAGGAGGAAGTATTCTAACTCATTTTTATCAAAGACCTTCAAACATCTACCTAACTACGGACTCGGCTATGCACTCCTGTAATTCTAGCACTCTGGGAGGCTGAGGCAGGTGGATGCCAAGTCAAAGCCCAGCCTGAGCAAGTAAGCAACTTAGACACTGTCTCGAATTTTAAAAACAAATGAATAAATCCCTGGGACTGTATGCAGCTCAGTGCAAAGGCCCTGGGTTCAATCCTCAGTATTGCCTGGGCAGGGGAATATCTCAGGGTGTTTTGAGGAGTAAATTTTAAGATGTGCTGTGGCAAGCACCTAGGAAAAAAACCTCAAGTATGTATATACAAAACGAGCCAAAAAGATAGTTCTTAAAGGTTAAATTGTTGGAAATGTTCTTAAACTCTTTTCAATTCACATAAAATTGAAAGCAGTATCAAAACACCACCATAAAACTAAAGCAAACACTAAAAAAAAAAAAAATTAAAAAGCATAGCAAAGAGATGAGAGGAAAAAAAAATCTCACACCCAAAAGTGCATTCAAATTAATAAATTCTGAAACAACAAGAGACTACTTCCTAGATGAACGAAGATTTTAATTTTAGCTAACCTTAGTACATTCAGTTTCAGTTAGGCAATCCTCCGACATGCACCAGTTTTTGGATTTTTTTTCCACCCCACAAGGGAGGAACACAGACAAGGTAGTTTATCCCAAAAGTGCTTTTGTCAAGAGTAACAAAGATTCAAGCAGGATATCTAGCAAATAATGTGGCTACCCACACACATGTAAGCCTCAGGCCCCTAATTAGCTTGGGGCCAAGATATTCTGAGTATGAAAAGGGGTATTCCACCCAGTGGAAATATATATGCATCAACTCTGAGCACAAAAGTTAGCCCTGCACCAATACAACTGTAAGCCTAGTTTTACATTTTTTGCATGATGGCTTGAAATTCTTTAAAAACAATTAATAAGTGAAGCTGAAGAATATAACTATAGTTGCCAATGGCAAGGAATTCAAGAAACGATGTTTGAAGAACAGAAAGCAGCAAGTTAACTTAAATGAGAGTCTAAAAGGTGTCTTCATTGAGGTTCAGAAACAAATCTCCGTCCTAAAACTACACTTGACTAAATTTCCCTCAAAACCTTGGAAGCCCTATGACACCTAAAGCCCAAAACATCTAAGCTTAAATTCCAATTCAAGTCCTAACTAACTTTGCTGGGAACAACCTTCAGCAGATCAATTAATATGCTTCAGTCATTTCTTCTGTGAAACAGCACAGAGCTATTTCAAGATCAAAATTAGTAGTGGAAAAGTTTTAAAGTTATTAAAATATGGCCAACTTTTTGTTATAAATAAAATTATGTAAAACTGCCCAAAAGCAATGTTTGACACATTTTAAACACTTATCATTAGCTATTGATGTTATACATGAATTAAACCAAGTGAAAAATATTTAACACAACCAGTTTAAACTGATTATTTAAAACCCAAATTTCATCTATTACCCAATCATTCAAAATCTTAATTGGAAAGATATTAGCTTAGCCTACAAGTAATGCAGCAGTAAAAAATAGTAAGTTCAATATCTCTTTACTGGTAGGTTATGTTAACTTCACTCTAGCTGTCATTTTTATTTTTTTTATTTTTTTTGTACTGGGGATCGAACTCACAACCTCACGCTTACCACTTACCAGGCAAGCGTTTGAACAGCTAGGCTAAATCCCCAGCCCCAAACTGTCATAATTTTTAAAAATCTTTTCAAAAAAAACCATTTTTTGTTTCTAGAATCACAAATTCCTCAAACATCTTTTTTACTTGTTTCCAACACTAATCAAACCTAAACATCCAAGTATAGAAACATGAGAAGTCATAGAGGTACCCTAAAAAAATGCTGTCTTATGACCTCACAAGATCAGCTAGCCATTGTATCATTTGCCAATGAGATGACACCATAACACCAAAGTGTAAATTATCTTGAGTCCTAGGAAAACAATGAATTTAGTTATCAAGAAGCAGGATGTATGAAAAATAGAGCAAAATGAAGTCCAAACTCCTCCAATTTTGGCTATATAATTTTGGGAAAGCCATTTACCTCTGGACCTCATTTGCTTTATCTGTAAAATGGGAATTATCCTTCTCTCATAGACTGTTTGGACAGTCAAATTAAAAAAGTAGGAAGGAAAATACTAAAATTCCAATACAAACATGACTCTGAACAGTGCTTTTTGTTGTTAAAGAAGCAAGAAGTTTCCTAGAAACACCCAAGTCATATGATAAATACAGAATTTTGATTTCAAAGTAAACCACTATCATTAAAAATTGCTACTTAAAAAACAAACTTGCCTTGGATTGAGTTCGCTTTCCATTTCTCATGTTAAACTTTTCCTTCATTTCCTCTAAAATTATCTTCAGTTTCTTTTCTTCAGGTGTCCCTAAGTATTTTTGGTTCACGTGAAGGTAACAATGCCATTTGGCTGATTCAAAGCCCCAGTGGCAAGTTCTTTTGTCAGGTGACCTGTGAGAATGCATCACAAACGTCTGGGGTGCAAACATTCCACAGCACTCCAGACACTGAATACATGGAGCATCGGGCTGCACATAAAACTGAGGTGCAAACAGACCCTGACATTTGCCCAAGCATTCATGCTCCACTTCAAAGGCACTGCCAGTTTCCTTTAACTGGGCCAAAGAGTTTTTAGCAGGAAGTATGCTACCATTTTGCAGAAAAGTTCGTGGCCGCAATAAAGCGTTACAGAGTCTTTGTGCATCAGTTAATGTGATCAGCCCACAGGATGGAGCGTTGAATGGAAGTATTCCCAGGACCTTCAAGATATGAAGCTGGTCTGATGTACACCTCGAACAATAGATATATAATTCATCACACACTGTATTTATCTGCTGAAGTGAAAATTCTCGGAGAACAGAGTTTAAGACTTGGGGCAAACAGAGTCTTTTTTCTCCTCCAACTTGAAAACAAGAAACAGACTCCCCTTCCAAAACAGTCTGGGTGAGCTCTGTGGAACTATCTGAAGGGATGAGCAGTGGGCCAGGAAGAACCTGAGGAGATGGAAGAGGCAGAAATACAGTGGGTGACATGCTTTCCTGGGAATACCGAGCGGAAAATGCTGCTGGTCCACCCAGAGAGCTCTGACTACTTAAATGGAATTGTGCCAATGTGTGCTTCAAACTGGGATTTAAATTTAAAGGTTCAGGCACGGAAGTACACGTTCGCTTGACATGTTCTCCATCAGTTTCCATCAGTGCTTCTCCATAATCATCCAAATGTTCCTTCTTTACCGTTGGCACCTTATTAATCGTTTTTCCGTTTGCATGAATATCTGTCATCATTTTTTTCACTGGTGGGCTGCCATCATCTCCCATCACATTCAGTTTTTTATTGGAGCCCTGAGCCAAGGAGAAATTTGTCTTAAGGTTTTCCATTGCAATACTATTTAAATAACTAAGTCTGATGATATCTGCATTTTTATTTAGTTGCTTCTTTGAAGAGAGAATGTTTACATACACTTATATCTTACTCGTAGAAAATTTTAATCTCCAAAGAGATATCTTACTCAACAGATTTTGCAACTTTGTTTTGGCGCTTATATCCTAGCAGAATTTCCTGCAAATGCTATAAAATTTCTTGTTTTGCTTCTAATAACTAAGAATATAATCTTAAGGAAGCTTTCGTTTTCTTCAGTTCTTCAGGTATATGTAAAACAAAGCTACCAAGTTCTCAATCCAAGGTGTCCAAGTTTAATGCAATGATTTGGTATGGTTGTTTTGCCTTTTCAAAAGTAAAGCATGTGTAATGTTCATGCCATTACTGTGCCATAAAACCTAGAGTCAAACACAAGTCAAACTAATGCAACCAAATTAAATTTTTGCTACCAAAGACAGTTAAAAAGGGGCCAGGGGGGCGGGGTATGTCCTTTAAAAGTGGTCTGTTGGTCTTTGTGGACAAACTGAAGACCTGCACAAATCTCCACACCGGCAAGAAGCGCCTCTGACTCCACTTGAACTTCTATTATCAAAAATTATACTTAAGGAAAAACTGCTCAGTTATCTTCAAGGATTATGGTTCATTCTTCTTTTAATGAATCTGGAAGAGAAGGGGGATGGGGGAATTACATTTGAATTTGTTCCAGAGGCCAAAGGGTCAGTTTCAAACCAATTTCTTAATCTTAAACTGAGTTCACTTTACCAAAGGTGACACTTGAGTGATTTCTTTAAAACACCAGTTAACCACAAGAACCTTCGTTTAAATAGGAAAGCAATTCAGAAGGTGGGTAAACAGAGCAAAAATATCCCTCCAAAGGTAAAAAGGCTACTCAAATTCAGAATAAGAACCTTCAACAGAGCACCTTAAACAAAACTTACTACATGATTTCTGTTGTGTCATTTAAGCTAAAAAAAAATCCATTACTGTACTTCATTTCCTAATTTTAAAAAAGGGAGGGAGTCTGGTTTCGTCACCCACCCCAAAAAATATGTTAATATAGCCACCATATGTAACTAAGTTACAATCTCAAGAGCATTAATTTGTCTAGTCAATGTAATCCTATTTTTCTGGAATGACCGTAAGTAAAAATTAACTTTCCCTTTAAAAGGGTTAGCGCATTTGCTTAAAGGAAACCAAAAGCTGAAGACTCCATGCCTGGGAATCTCCATCCTTGAACAAGATTAATCCGGGACAAAAAGCACAAGGCAGACAACCCTCTCACAAAGAATGCAAATGGAGGAGAGAGAAAAAGAAAAGAGACTTCTTCCACTTCCTTCTTCAGAGAAAATCCAGATGAAATACAGTATTTTTTGCTTTCCAAACTCCCAGCAATTTACCTTAAAACAAACCCAAAGGATTAAGGGCGAAGGCCACCAGCCATCGTAGACTTTCACCACCACAGGGACACCTCAGCCTACGCAGGGCAAGGAAGAGAGCAGGAGGCACGACCTAGAATGGGGGAGCCCCCAAACCCCGAAGCGCTCTGCCCACGCAAATCCACCCACCCATCTTTAACCTAAAAGGCGAAGACCGGGAACGGGGGACCCGGGACGTCCGGGGGGTGCGAAGGAGGGTGGAGGGAAGTAGGCGGAGGAGTCCCCCAGTCACCACCCGGCACCCTGGGATAACCCCGCGCGCCCTCCAGCACCGCCCCACCGCGGGGGCTGCGGGGAGGGGCGGGGAAAACCCCGCGCGCCCTCGCCCCGCGAAGTTCTCCGCGGCTACCTCCGCGCCCCGAGTCTGCACGCCCCCCGCCCGCCCCGCGCCTGACCCCATTGGGGACCGCGGGCGAGCGGGCGCCACTCCGGAACCCCGCGCCGCCGGGCGCCGGCCGCCCAGGTCCAGCCCAGGTCAACCCCGCCGAGCGCAGACGGGCGGGGGCGGGGACGGGCGTCCAGGTCTCGGGGTCCCGGCGGGGCCGGTCAAGTGCAGCGCCGCTCGAGGCGGCGCGCGCTGCCCGCGTCAGCCAGGTGCCAGCCGCCGTGGGACCCCCGCCCCGCGCGCCGCCCCGGCCGCGAGCCCACCCGGGACCCGCGCATCCGGACCCCCACTCTGGCCTCCGCGCCCCGGGGACGCTCCACCGGCTCGGTGAACTCCCCACTGCTCGCGTAAGGGGCAGGGCGCCCCAGAAGCCGCGCGCCCCCCGTCTCCCGCCGCGTCCCCCGCGAGCTGGGGCCGCACCTGTGCCCGCCGCCGCCGCCGCCGCCGCTCGCCCGCTCCCTTCGGCTGTGCCGGCGCAGCTCCGAGCCCCACACACATCGCTACACACAGCCCTCTGACGTCACCGGGCCTCGGCCCGCCCACGTCACTGCGGAGACACACGGCTTCCCGCAGACGCCGCCGCCGCCGTCTCCGGCCGCCCGCCCGGGGGAGAGCGAGGGCGGCGGGGGGGAGGGGAGGGGACCTGAGCCAGCAGCGCCGGCCGCGCGGCGCGCGCGTCGCCACCGCCACCTCGCGGCTCCCAGCCCCTCGGGAGCGCGCGCCGTCTGGCCTATTGTGGCTCCTCAGGGCTCCCCCGACCTGTCGCCTCCCGCGCGCGCCCCTCCCCCACGCGCGCGCGCCGGCCCCGCGCGCCGTCTGGGCGGCTGGCGCGCGACGCTGTCTGCGGTGCACGGCGCAGACAGGATGTTCCCTGCCGCCCCTCCCCCACCACCGCCTCCTCCCTCCTCCCTCCCTCCCTGCCTCCCTCCCTCCTTCCTTCCTCGAGTCGCCCAGCCGGCTGTCTGGGGCCGCCGCGCCCCGCCCTCGCCCCACCCGCGGCTCTGGGGCACAGGCCAGACCCGGGGGCGCCTCGGCCGCTCGGGGAGAAGGGGAAGCGGGGGGCGGGGCGGCCGCGCGGTGCACTGTGCGCGACCCCGGCAGCCGGCGAGGGCCGCCCGCCCGCCGCCGCCCGGGGTCAGGCGCGGCGACCTCCCCCGGCCGCAGCCGGGCGCCCCGCCCCGGAGGTACCTGGGCGGCGGCCGCCCTCCGCGCGCCCCGGCCGCCGCGAGACGTCCCCGCCCGCCGCCCGCGCCCCCGCGGGGCCTCCGCCCGGGCCGCGCTGCCAGCTGTCGGCGCCCCGCCCGCCGCCTTCCCGCCTGACCTCCAGCCGCCATCGGCCGCGGGCGGGAGCGGGCGGGCGAGGCGCCCGAAGTTCCGGCAGGACCGGGAGGAAGCGTCGCTGCCTGCCTCTCGCCGCCCTCCCCGCAGACCGTTCTCGGCGCCGGGAGGAACGGAGAAAATGACATGTTTTCACAGTGCTTTCTGAGGGCGCGGCGGGCGGTCGGGCATTTGGGGGCGAGAGGGACGGGGCGAGGGCAGCCGCGACCCTCGCTCGGGCTGCGGGGCACTGGACGCCGCCGCGCTGCTCCGTCGGCTTTCGAAACCCCGAGAAATCCCCTTTTCTTCACCCCGCCGCAGACCAGGAACTGAAATAGTCCACCCAGTAGCTTTCCACAGACTTCAGGGGAATCCAACTCTGTCCCTTTTTTGTCCAGTTTCTCCTTTTTTTTACTGTTTAACAGGGGCTGCTCATACGGGGGAGGGGGTCCACATTTGGAGTCAACCCACTGGGGAAAAGCTTGTGCTCCCCCAGTTCTCCCGTCTTCTCCCCGGGAGCCGCCCCGAGGCTCAGGAGCCTGGCCGCCTCCCCTCCCCCGCGCCCCTCCGCGTGCTCCCAGGTCGCGCCCCTCCCACCCCCACCTTCCCCTCCTTGACTGCCTCCTTTCCTGAACATGAATAATTCCACAGTACTTCCCATCTGTTATTGCCATAGAGACAGGAGCTCGGCACAGATAATGATGTGCAGTGGAGGGCCGGTGGGGGAGACAGCATCTGGGAGTCTGGGGGGATGGATTTTCTGACCTCGAGAATATTCCCAAGGCGTGGACTGCAGAGCTGAGGTGGAAGACTGGACAGTACTGAGACTTGGCACCTGGTCAGCGTTTGGCACCTGGCTCTTGTGACTAGCTAGAAGAAACAATTTTTAGAAACCAAGATGACTGATTTAAGAAGGAGGGAAAAAAAGGTGATTACAAAATGTATTTAATGATAAATGTCTAGTAGTCATTTTATCGGCCATAAAATGACTTGCTAGCATGTCCAGAGGGCATAAGAACCAAAATAAATTGGACGCAGAGTAGGTTTTTGAGAAATGAAATACATTATCCTCCTTGTTCTTTTGATTTCGCTTTTTGCAGGAATCTGTTTTTGTGGTGAAGATTTTTGGTGCCTGTGATCGTATATAGTGTGTAATGGTTTGCGAAATAGTGACAGGCAAATTTGGCTAGAACAATTCAAGCTTTAAGGGCATTTTGTTTTCCAGCCATTCGTCAAAGTTCAAAGTGTAGCACATTAAAATTCAGTCTGCCCTTGAATTCCCAAGGTCTTGGCCTCAAAAGTACACGTTTGAACGCAAATGAAACTGAACAGAGTGTATTTACGTATATCCAATGCAAATGAGGGGCCCCTTCCGCCACAGATTGCTAGGCCTGTTTAAGGATTTTCAGAAACTTATCAGTAAAATCTATTGTATAATGTAAAATTAAAAACGCTAAAAGCAAATGATAATAGTTTCCTATCTCCGAGACAGAATTCAACAATCATGGAAAATACAGACCTGAGAAAAATAAGCACTAGAAAGTAATGAGTGTTGTAGTTTCACGTACTGGTTCGTGTTTTCGATGTTGAAAAGTCAGTTTAAGTACTGGGTCAGTACATAGCTACTAAATGGAGTTCACATGGCGTCCGGCTAACCCTACAAGCAAGAACTGGGTAAGACCACTGTGAGTGTGCCTGTCTCCACATAACTGGGGGAGTAGGTTTACCCATTGTTTGATCTTCCATTATGTACGAGGTATAGTGAGCACGTCCCCGAAAAATCTTAAGTAACTGGTGCTAGTAGGTACTCAGTTCAGAGGTCTTTCTTCAGTAGTTATGGCTGCCTGGTAACAATAGGAACCAAGAGCTGGGAGATGACAAAGGTGAAGCTCACCTCTGCCCTGTCACCTGATAGTTTGAAGGCAAATGCTTTCGTTTTTAATTAAAAGGAATATGAAAAATAAATAATATGAAACCGAGAAGCCATGGGAAAAAGTGAAAAGTCTGACATAAATTATTTGTGTAAAGAATGGGGAAGAAATGTTCATTGACACACAAACGTTGGTTTGTGTTTTTGTTTACATCTTCTGCTCTTTTCCGAAGAATAGAGCCTTTGTAGCCTAGTGGTCCCTGCCTCTTCTCCCTTCATCCTGGACAGCAATGACCAATGAATTTGCATGAAAGATTTTTTTTTTTTAGTGGCAAGTCAAACACTGGAAGATCCTTGAACTTCACCAAAGATTCTCAGCCATTTCCTTTACATCTCATTTTATTTATTTTTTTAAATGAATTTCAGTTACTTAAGATGATAATGCTGGGATGCTCTTTAACTTCTACAGAGCACTTTGCTCTTTCTCCTTCCTGCCCTTTTCCCTATACATTTCACTCTCCCATATTTGTTTAGTACTATGGTCTTTGCCAGTGCAAAGTTCCTTCCTTCATTGACTAGGCTTTTTCCCCTGAAGTTTTTCCTTTTATCTGCCAAGTCAATAGTGAATCGACAAGGTTCCTTGTCTCACTTTTTCATGCCTTAAAAAAGATAAAAACCAGATGTTTAAAAACCTAATCTCTCTCTGAAGTGTCCCAGCACTTTTTTTTTCAGGTTTATGTTAGGCTTTATGAAATTAAAAGGGAAGAAGAAAACAAAACAGCCAGAAAAGGTAAGATAGGAAAACTTTGTATAAGAAATGTTTTATCTTTAAATTGAAAAAAAAAACAAAAAGAAAAGAAAGAATAAAGTAATGTAACAGTCACAGTAAGTGTATTTCATTGCCAATTCTAGAACTTTCATGTGTATTTAGAAGTTTGGCAAAATTTGATTTATCACGTACCAGACTTTTTCTCTTTGAGTCTATGTCTAGGGGGAAAAAAAGTCATAATTAGCCTTATGATGTTGCCAGGCTATGATTTGTAACACACAAGTTGAGAAATGTCTAATTAGTAGTGCTGGACTCTAAGTAGTTCAGAATGCTTCACATATACATACAATATGTACTAAAAATTCACTTCCTTAACAACAGGGGAAGTTGAGGCAGGGTTTGACCACCTACTGAATCACGTTGCTCATCAGTGGCAGAATGGAAGTTAGAACCCAAAGCACTTGACCAGTATCAGTGGAGTTTTCATTCATTTCCTCACTCTTCCTGGTACTTACTCTAACAATAAGGACCGATTCAAATTACTCAAAAAGGTTAAACACTGAGACTCACAGGTTGGGTGCATTTATGGCAACCCACAACAATGCTGCCATAAGAACATGCAGTGCTCTCTGATACTGTATTCTGTTTTGTTTCTTTGTATTTCAGTCCACTACTGATATATTGCAACCTGAAGTTTAAGAAAGATTAAAGAGTAAGTGTTAACATTTTTATAGTATTTAATTTTGTTAGGCTCCAGTCTAAGCACTTTATACATAGTAACTCACTAAATCCTTGTAACAACCCATAAAGTGGTAACTATTATTACCCCATTTTAGACATGAAGAAACTGGCACAGACTTGTATCCAAGATCAAGAGTAAAATTTAACACGCTGAAATTTTACTCTTTGAATGTGTGAAAAATACCTGATTTTTGAATTTCAGTTCTGAGCAGGATCAATTTGGATGTATTTTTTAAAGGTATAAAACTTTATGTTTTATGACTTGAGGGTTACTAAAAGTTTCTATCTCCCTCACTGCATTATGTTTTTTTTTTTAATTTTATTTATTTATTTATTTTGCAGCACCGGGGATTGAACTCACAACCTCACACTTGCCAGGCAGGCACTTAGGCTGCTGAGCTAAATCACCAGCCCTTGCATTATGTTTTATAGTGTATGAAATTTCTAGAAGATATTTTATTCCATTAGTACCCAGATTAAACTGAAAATGTATTACTTGGAAGGGAATAAACATTATTATTGTTGCTTATTATTCCCAGTCTCTAAACCTTGACAGGAGTTCAAAGTAGTCAGTTTTACCCCCACCAATACAACGAGGAAACTGATATTCTAGGTTTCTCTGAAATCTTTGCTACAGTTTGTTGTCCATATGGGATTAATTAGTCATCTAGCAAAGTTCTGCCGTAGTGGAGCATAAGATAAACTTTGATTAAAAGACAGTGTAGAAACAGTATATATGCATGGTATATGTCAAGTAAGGAAAGTTCAGGTGCAAGACCGAAATGGGGAGCACTGGACTACCAAATGGTACAATGAGAACTGTAGTGGCCTCCCATGGAGTTGGCTACCCAAAACCCCATTTCTCTTCTTGACTCCTATTCCTACCCCATACACATGGCCAATTGGACAAGAATAAACACCTGAGCAAAGGTAGGCCAATGAGTATCTTCCCAGAGCTGTTTGAAATGAGCACTGAAGTGGTCTGACCTCAGCCTGGCTGGTGTTTTGATTTTGTATTGAAAAAATGTAATCTTGGGAGCCTTTGACAGTCATATTTGTATCGTGGAATAGAAGAGCAGTGTAAGCCCATCTTCAGAGAAAAGTCAAAATGAGGCAGATGCAAGAGAGGAGCAGATAGAGTGCTGATAATACTCAGGTCTTGGTACCAGTTTATTCCAGAAGCTTAGCTGAATTCTTGTCCTTGAATGCTCTGGCAACCTTGAACTGAATCCCATCTTGGCTTGAGCTAGTCAGAGGGAGTTTCTGCTATTTGCAGCCTGAAGAGTCCTATGTAATTGAAGAGTATCAGGATCTGAGGAAGAAGTACAAGAAGGATAGTGGTAGCAAAGACCTGCCCACTTCAACTTTATGTATCACTGAATCTAATTAAAAGTGTAACATCTTACTTGTATTAGACTTCCCAAAAAACATCAAAATGGTTAAAATGTGCCATGTTTACCCCCTTTGACACAGAATATAAAATATATGAATATCTTCTGGTTTCTTTTACTAGTCGGGGTCGCTAACCATTTGCTAGCAGAACCTCTGCTGTGATGGATGTACCTGCACTGTCCAAATGTAACCACTAGCTACATGTAGCTGTTAAGTCCTTGAAATGTGGCTAGCACCACCAAGAAACTGAATTTTTAGAAATTTAAAGGAGCTACATATGGCCAATAGCCACCATATTGGACAACACAGCTTTTCACTGAAAGTAAGGTTTCTTTAGTGGCAGGAAGCAAGCAGTACCACTGTGGGTATAGCTCACAGTGGTAGAGGGCTTGCCTAGCATGCCTAGCGCTGAGGTAGTGGGTTCGATTCTCAGGAGCAACAAAAACAAAGTGAGACCTCTAGAAGAATACTGGTGGCTTTATAAGAAGAGAGATCAGACAATACATGTGCCCTTTTGTCTTTTGCCTTGTAATGCCCTAAACTAACTTGAGATTCTGCCAACAAAAAAAGCCATCAACCTAGCCAATCTGTAAGGCACAATAAACTTCTTTTCTTTATAACATATCCAGTCTGTGATACTGGATTATTAACAACAGAAAACAGACTAATACATACGGCTGAGAATTGCCTGTAATTAAAAAAAAAAAAACCACAAAAGGAAATGGGGGGAGCAAAGCTATTTTAAAGAGAGAAATTTCCTGTTGAATAAAATTTAATCATATGCATTAACAAGTTGACAAAATAAATGTGTTGCTTAGAAGGCATAAGTGGTCAGCAAGGTTACTGAGGTTACTCAGTTGTGGAGGTTAATGAATCAGCCCCAAAGTATTTAGAAAGTAAGCTGTATATTTAACCTACCTTATTCTGATTTCTTACACACAAAGCAAACTTCAGCTATAATGGGGCTTCCCAAACCACTTGTATGTGGGGAGATCCTGTGCAGGGCAATGTTCTAGCTCCTTTTCTAACTGGAAACAAATACATGGCCTACTGGTTGAGTGCATCCAGTGCTATGAGTTTGGTTAATGTGAATCTGCTCACAGACCAGATCTGATTGTGTTTGTTGACAAAATTAGGGTGTCTGAACCTTCAAGGCAAAGACTAGGCTCTAATTAGCCCAGATAACATTGGCCTGGTCAGGTCCCTGGCAGACAGCCAAATGACCTCCGCACCAACTGCCTGGCCTGGCCCAGGGACATAACTTCAAAACACTATTTCCTACAATAGGAACAGAAGAAAGAAGATTCTCAAAAGACTCTCACATGGCCCAATAAGAGCATGAGAACAAGAGAGGTTACAAATGGAAGATGAGACAGATGAGTTAACTAATAAGATGACAGTAAGCTTGGTGTAATGGCACATGCTTGTATTCCCAATTTGGAAGGAGACTGAGACAGGAAGATTCTTTGATCTGGTGTTTGGGTTTGGCCTGGGAAATATAATGAGACCCTGACTCCAAACAAACAAAAATTTTAGTAAGAAAATCCAAGGATAAGTAGCATCATTATCTGAGAAGTATTGGGGAAACAAATTTTCACATCCTCTGTAAGAAGCTTATTTGATGCCTGAGCCTGATGCACTTTTGTCATCCCAGTACTCAAGAGGCTCAAGCAGGAGAATCACGAGTTCAAGCCCAGCCTGAACTACATAGGAAGACCCTGTCTCGGAAAAGGAAAAAAAAAAAAAGAAGAAGAAGGTTGTTTGATGAGACCCATACTGAAACAAGGAATAGCACAACCAATGCATGGTTTTTCTGTTTGTGTGTTTGTTTTGGGGGGGGGGGGTTGGCTGTTTTGTTTTGTTTTGTTTTGTTTTGTTTTGTTTTGTTTTTTTGAGTCCTGGTCTCTTTGTGTTGTCTAGGCTGACCTTGAACAACTGTGACAAGAGGTCCTCTCACTTTAGCCCCCTGAGTAGCTGAGATTACAAGTGCATGTCACCATGCCTAGCAACTAACCAATGTTTTCTAAATAAGAAAGTTTTGACTTTATTTCCTCTCACCCAAAAAGTATCCTTCAAATTCCCAAAGCAGTTTTTCTCAAAGTGGACCAATATCAAAATCATCTGAGGAGCATATTAAAAACAGATTCTTGAACCAGGCATGGTGACTCACACTTATAATCCCAGCACTTAGAGAACCTGAGGCAGGAGGATTGCTGTGAGTTCAAGGCCAGCCTGAACTACACAGCAAGACCCTGTCTCAAAAAAATAAATAAAATAAAATAAAATAAAATAAAATAAAATAAAATAAAAAAAGGTTCTCCAAATTAGAATCTCAAGGGTCAAGATGCAAAAATCTAAACTTTAAATAAGTGTCCAGGTGACTCTTTCCTCTCTCAAGTTTGAGAAACTCCACTCCACATGGATTATCAAGTAAAAGAAGAGGAAAAGTAGGACGGGAAGAATGAGCAAAAACTGGCTGAGACAGCAGGGTCGCTTACTCTGGCCACTGGGTCAGATTGGATAGAGATACAAATACAGACTTCTGAGAGAAGAGAACAGCCTGACCTTTCCAGATCTGTCAGCCCTTCCGCGACCTCAGCACTGGTTTGTTAACTGTTTTGCAAATTACTCCTGGCCTTTAACTCACTCCGTAGCCCTGCTGGCCAGAAACGGTGATCCTCCTGCATCAACCTTCTGAGTGCTAGGGTTACAGGCATGTGCCAATCTCAGTGTCTTTGCCTCTGCCTGTCTCTCTGTCTGTCTCTCTTTCTCCTCTCTGTCTCCCTCTCTCTTGCTCTAATTCTAGCCTCCTCACACCGGTTGAGCTACCCTAACCTTTTTTTTTTTTTTTAAGTGAAAGACGTTACAGGGAGATGAATTTTTCTCAAAATAACATTAAAATTCTGTCATAAGCAGTTCTACAGAAGAACAAGGAACAGCACAAGGCTGTGAGTTGATTACAAAAGTGAAACTGTTGGGTGTAGCTCAGCGGTAGAACATTTGCCTGTCCTGCCTGAGTCTCTGAGTTCACTTAAAAAAAGGGGGGGGGATGACTTTTATTTATTGTATGTTTTCACACATTAAAAAAGGAAGTATTATATTCATGGTATTTAGCACGTGAAATATGGCAGATCAAGAAAAATATAATGGTAAAAATATGCCAGGATAAGTACCAAAGTTAACATTTTTTCATATCTTTTGATTCAATGGTTACTCTTCTAGAAATTCATTCTAACAAAATGGACAAATCCAAAAAGATGTATAAAAGGGATGTACATTGAGGGCTGGGGTATAGCTCAGTGGTAGGGAGAGCCCTTCCATAGCATGCATGAGCCCCTGGCTTCAGTCCTCAGCACAACAACCACAGAAGCACGTCAACATTGTTCACATAGAGAATGATTAGACGTTTTCTAATATGGCACATGTCCATCACAATGCATGCGGTAATGCCTTGCTGTGACCTCGGGGTGTTCCTTTAGGAAGTGGTGGTCACCAAAAGGATCAGAGTGGGAAACTAATCATAGGCTGCCGGCACCCTACCCAGCCTGACCCAAAAACCCTGGCCAGATGGTTGATAATGATTCATTAGGCTGATTATACTTTCTCCTTTTGCAATTTAATGAAAAAAGACAAAGTGAACCAATTGGAACTTACATATTTTTACTTTATAAATAAGTTATATACTAAAACCTCAGGCAGTAAAATGATTATTTGCAAATACGCCTAATATATGTAAGTGTAAAACTTACCAATGAAAATATTAACACTATTGTTTTATCCATTAATGTCTGTCATTTACCAGTTAATTTAGTTACAGCAGGTGGTCAGTGAATTCTTTCAATTGACAGTATAAGAAATACGTATTGAAAATAAAGTTTTGTATTCATAAAGTTGATTATCTTGGGTTTTAAAACTCATTAGAAATGGCCTCTGTGGAATATGAATATTGGCTCTGTTACTGAAATTAGAGACTGAATTTCTCATGAATAGGTTTTTTTTCTTTTTTCTTTTTTGGTACTGGGGATCAAACTCACGAGCTCATGCTTGCCACGCAGAGGCCTAAGCCGCTGAGCTGAACCCCAGCCCATATGAATAGATTTCTTTACACAGGCAATGTAGATTTTAAAGAAACCAACAGGCGCTCATTAAAAGTTAATATAAATGTGAAATTCCCTGAAGTTCCATCAACCTCTTTGTTGATTTTTTTTTTTTTGTCTTTTTGAAACAGAGTCTCTTTACGCAGTTCAGGCTGCCTTTGAGCTCACTTTGTAACCCAGGTTGGTCTCCAACTCACAATAATCCTCCTGCCTCAGTCTCCCAAGTGCTGGGATTACAGGCGTTCAGCACCGCGCCTGACCATCTTTGTTGATTTCTAAATAAATCAGCTTGTCAAGTAAAGCTCTATACAATATTTTCCTCATGTACTTTCGTCACCTCTTCCTGAGTAGACAAGGGCCAGGCATTCAGTATTCAATATTTAAATATCTAACACCTTCAAAAATAGGTAAAATAAATACCGTCTTACCATAATTTTAGGAAAGTGGAGAAATTGGTAATAAATGTTAAAAATTATTCAGCTGTAAACAGTCATCCACACTTAGGTACACTCCTGAGGCCATCCACGAAATACACACTGTGGAGACCATGGTAGACTAAAATAAATAGGAAATGTCCAGCCTCCCGTAGGCCTCTGTGACCTCACCAGCAGGGCCATACCTGCGTGGATGTTCAGTTGTGACCTCTCCCTAAACTGAATGACTTTCGGTTGTTTGCCCCTCTAGGTTTGGCTTCTTCCAGATGCCAACCCTGACCCCAAACTGTCCAAATATGAAAATGTTAGAAATATGCAGCTACTGCTAATCAGCTGCATCAGATTTCTCCCCCTCAGGATAAACACTCTCTACTCATAAAAATTCTTATCGAAGCACAGGTGGGAGGAATGCTATTCATCAAAGATTGCCTTAAGGGCTCTAAGACCATTGACTCTTCTAAGCAAGTTGAGCTTTTTCCTCCTTGGATTTTTTTCCTTCTATCAAATCAGGGCAACAGACATGTGCATACTCAAAACATAGAGTACCCTCCTGAGGAGGATTTTTTTACACTATCCTCTCCATTTGAGTAAAGGATTTTCTAAGGAGCTGCCACCTATAATTTGTTGGTTAAATATACTCAGTGTTCCCTTTGTAAAGATCTATGAAAGAAGTTTCTTTGGGGTCTCATCTACTTCACTTCTGTCTTGCAAACACCAAACTGGTTGCTCTGAACCATGTTTTTTTTTTTTTCTGGCTCCTCAGCATCCCAGAATCAGATTTATAGACCATCTCCCAACTACAGCTGTGTGTTGACTCTACCCCTGGCTTGATTTTATTTCTCACCTTAAATTTCTCATTGCTCTCTTTTCATCTGTAAGACAGGAGGAGTGGAAAGAGAGAGAAAGAAGTCTAGGCAATAGAAAAATAAACTGGGAGTTCTGGTTAATATGTTATTTTTTGGTTCTTCTTGAATACAAATTAAGGGCAAGGTCCACCTTATAAATATCAAAATGACTTTCCATTGCAGGGGAGGGGTGGTTCTCACAAGATTTTCGTGGAAAGTCTTATGCCAGGAGAGTCTCATAACTGAAACACGAAAACCCATAAATACAAAAAAACAAAACCTTGTTACTATATCCACTCATCATGTCCATATAACTTAATGACATAACTTTAGCAAAGGAACAGATATGTACTCTATTAACTCCAAGTCACTTTCTAAAACCAGAAGGGACTTACGCTGTTGGGCGGCTCAATATCACCCTTTTTACTCCCCAACTTTGACTTCCATATGGTATCCTTTAACTTCCATGTCCCTGCATTTAAATTGTCAAGAAGTAGACTCTCATTGGCTCAGTCTGTGTTTCTATACTTCATCTCACTGTCAGGCCACACAAGAGGTTGACATTCCATGGGTTACGTCTTGCCTACCCTACTGGAACAAGAGGTGATAGATATTTTAAAAAATGACTTCTCAGGGACTGGGTGGTAAAAGTTTACCTAGCATGCGGTAGGCCCTGAGTTCAACTCCCAGCACCACAAGGTAAAAAGAAAATGACAGTAGCTAGGTATGGTGACTCATGCCTGTGATCCCAGTGCTCTGGGAGGTTGAGGCAGGAAGATTACATTGCAAATTTGACCCAGAGCCTGGGCAACTTGGAAGACTGACTCCAAATAAAGAGGGCGGGAAAAAAAGGGCTGGAGGTGTAACCCAGTTCAAAGGCCCTGAGTTCAATTGCCAGTCTAGAAAAGGGGAGAGAGAGCGAGCAGGAGGAAGAGGAGGGAGAGGAGGAGGAGAAGAAAAAAGAGAATGAGGAAGGGAGAGTGGCAAGGGAGAGGAGAGGAAGGAAAAAAGTAGGAAAGGAAAAATGAAGTAGCATTTGTTGGAAGGAACATAGGTAAGCAGGCACCGAAGACATCTATTACGCTACAAAAGTATTAAATGGGAAGAAATCAAACTTGCTCATCCCTAATTCTACAGAAATTGAGGCTGCCCTTTAAGGCTAGACTCAACTGCCAGATCTCCTGTGAAACTTAGCCTGATCATCTTGACAATCATTTATAGCCATCACATCATATCTTTGGATGTAGTTTATGTTATTTTATGTAATTAAGTCTTCTACAAGGTAAGATCTGGCAGAGCAGAAACTGTGTCTTCTTCGATATCCCCATAGGACTTGTGTGTCCTTTACACAGTATTCTCAACAAGTGTTTGTTATTGACAGTGCAAAAGTTGATACAATGCATGAACCAGCCAAACAGATAATGATCCTATTTGATGAGGAAGATATTTGGGAAGACTCTCAACATTATTTTTAAATTGAATAAAAATCAACCAATTACAGTGATGAGAGAAGTATGGTTCCAGCCTTTTAGGCTTTTAGCACTCACTCTTTATTTCTTTTCAGTGCTCAGAAAAGTTTCCTGTGACCAAGAAGTCTAGCTATGCTGCCCTTTGCCCATGTGTAGAAGATGCCCTTTGGAGCCAATTTGTGTGGCCACGGGCTCAGTGCCCACATGGGAGCCTCTGACTCTCCACCAGGACGGACTTCCTGTCCTGATACCTTTAATGTACAGATTCTTATCACTAAATCAACACAGTAGGGCTCCCCAAGGGACTGCCTTTTTCCTGGTAAAGCATTGCCTACCCATTCCTACCTCGTCAGTTTGATAGGTGTAGTATTTTTTATTCCACTCTGAATTGGAGGCCCTGGAGTTTTATAATGACTATCAAAGAGGTAAATATGCTCAAAAGTTCCAAGAAATACTTCCCCCAGAAGTATGCATTTAGTTCAAGTATAGTTTTAGGTCTAAGGCAGAGATCATGAATTTGACTAGAAGCTAGAGAGCTTTGGTCTTCAGTATCTGTCTGTCTTTCTCTCCACTCTTTGTTTTCTTTCAATGAGTTTTAATATCTCCACACTGGGGAGTAAAAAGGGTGATATTGAGCCGCCCAACAGCATAAGTCCCTTCTGGTTTTAGAAAGTGACTTGGAGTTAATAGAGTACATATCTGTTCCTTTGCTAAGAGCGTGCTCTTCAATACACCACAACCCACCACTCCGCATCGCCGGCCCAGGCCCTCGTTCTTAACACTTAGCAACTCCTACCTTTCACAGCAGCCCGCTACTCTGGATTTTCCTTGCTTGTGCAGACCTGAGCCGACCCCAAAGGGCCCACACAGGCAAAGCTCTGCGACAAATCAGAGGGGCCCTGAGTACCTATTCTACTTCTCTGCCTCTGTTGTGAAGAGAGCCGCTTCTGCAGGGTATCATTTGGCGGGGAAGGAAAGGAAGCCATTTCAGCCTCTCCTTACTTTGATACATATTTTGAAATGGCAATAAGTCCCCTTAAACACAAGTACAATAGCAGTATGCTATCTTAAGCGATTACCGATAATTCTTTAATATCACCCATAGCTAGTCAGAGTTTGTATTTTCCTCGTTGTCTCATAAAGATTTGTTTGCTTGTTTTTACAGTTGGTATGTTTGAATTAAGGGTCACATACTGTACCTGGGTATATTCCTTGAGGCTCTTAATCTATACTTATGTTTTCTTTCCCCTTGCACTTTATTTATGGAAAAAACTGTCATTTGTCCTGTAGAAACTCCTGTATTCTGAGTTTTGATTATTTTGCTGGCTGAATTTCTGTAGTACTAATTTATGATGTTCTGGCTCTTTCTATTTTCCATCATAGTGACAGTAAAATTAAAGACTTCATCAGATTATGTGTAACTTGGAGGGCAAGAATATTTAATGGCAGTGTTGTGTACTTCCCCTTACATCACATGAGACACATAATGTCTGCCATCTACTTTGTAATACTGAAATTGATCAGCATGTTCAAGTGTTGTTGACCTGGTTCTATTATCAAGTTCCTCATCAATTTTTAGCAGTGGTTTTATTATCCATTAGTGGTCACTGTCTGGACATACTATTTCACTAGTTGGGGCAACAGCATTTATTTCTTCTTCATTTATTATCTAGATATTATTTTTAATGGGAACTCTCTTTCATCATCTATTGCTTATTGTGAAGCATAGTTTTGTTTTGTTTTGTTTTGTTTTCAAGACAAGTAAGATGTTTGATTATTTCCTTTTATTTACCAGTTTTCACAATAGTGAACATACTCCAAAGATGACTAAGGACTGTTTGGTTTTGGATTCTTTGTGTCCTTACGAGCTCATGTTTGTAATCATATTTTATGTGTCTCAATATATTCTAGTTCATTTTTTTTTATTCACAATGACCTGGCCACAGTCTTTTGGTTCTTAATAATGAATGAGTTGCACTCACATAAGCAATCACTTTCCATAAGATGAAGAGCTACTTGCAGAGCATGGTGGTGCACTGCACTTGGGAGGCTGAGGCAGGAGGATTGTTGTGATTCAAGGCCAGCCTGGGCTACAAAGTGAGTTCAAGGCCAACCTGAAATGCATAGCAAAACCCTGTCTCAAAAAGACAAAAGAAAGAAAGACTAACAGTTACCTTCCAGAACTTACAAAAAGATTTGTTATGAGTTATTCAGATCTGACGTTTGCAAAGTACAATGAGAGAGTTACTGCAGTTTATGAGGACTCAACTTACTACTATGAAATCCAACCATCATGTGGAGAGTTGGAATCATTTCAGGCAAGAAACTGTCACATTCCCAGCACTTGATAAGCCTTCCTGAGAAAAATAACACCTGCACCTCCCTGAACTCTCATTAAAGGGAAGTAAATGAATAAAATATGTGTCAACCCACAAGCACAAAAAGAAACAGAAGAAAAAGGAAAGAAAAGACAGACTGGGATATAGAGGAAGGGAGGGAAGAGATAAGGATAAATGAGAAAACAAGATGGACGGTGAAGGGAAGCCCCAGGATAATAAGTATTTCCTAGCTCAGATTAGTCCAGGAGGATGAGAAATAACAAAAAAATGACACATTTCCTAATGTGAGGAAAGTTTTAAGATGAAAGACAAGACTGATAAATAAGTAAATAAAAAACTAAGCAAGTTTTTTAAAAGGTATTTATTAACTCTTGAAAAGTAAAAAAATTACCCAAGAAAGGAAAACCCAAAAACATTACCTATTTTGTGGACGTGGCATAATCACAACAATGTACTCTATGAAGAATCTAAAGTTGTGATACAATCATACTGACAGAAAATACAAATGGTAAGGGCATTTGTATGTGCATGTGTGTGTAACAGAGTTGAATTTTCCTCTTTCATAGTAAGAAGTTATTAGTTAAACTGGAAGACACAAAACTTCAAAAAGAGCAATGAAAGTACAGTATTTAGAAATACGGAGACAAATGTCAGAAACAACAGCCAAAAATATTAAAGATAGTTATTCCCAGGAGATGAGAACGTAAAGTGTGGGAGTGAGGTGGGAGACCTTTACTTTTTACTTGACATTTAAAATTCTATTTACTATATACATTTATTAGTTTAAATTTTTTTTAATTAAAAACACATCACATTTCCATGCATCTCCAGTTCAAATAATTCTGCTGCCAGCAAATTAATCTCAGTCATGACTTGGGGTTTTCACCCTCTCTAAAACTTTCTTTAGAAAGTCTCACATATTCTAGAATATTCAAGGCCCTGCGGTCTCCAGTGCACTTCCCCCAAGTATAGCCGCTTCAATTCTTGGGCCAGGTTGGTGAAAGAAGTCTTTCAAATTTTAGCATCTCCTAACACCTCTCCTCAGAAAGAGCCTGTAATCCCAAGTACTAGGGAAACTGAGGCAGAAGGATCGTGAATCTGAGGCAGTCTGGGCAAAATAGCAAGACCTTGTTGGGTGAGAGAACATGAGAGAGAGAAGCAGACACAGAGACAGAGACAGAGACAGAGACAGAGGGAGAGACTTATTACCTCTTAGAGCCTTGCATGGAATGGAACTCCTACCCTCCTGCTCACAGGACTTGAAAACATAGGTATAGTTTTCTTCTCAGGCCACAGTTATTTCTCTCCCAGCATTCCCTCACGCCCACTCCCCCTCCTCCTCTGAGACCACCAGGACAAATCTCCTCCTCATGAAACTTTGGAAATCAGAGCCCCCCTCTCTTTACTGTAGGAGGACGGTGAGGGAAGACAGTGCGAAGCAGCACCTTGGGCGTGCCCTAGTCCTTCTCCCATAATCTTTCACTCAACAGCTGACACTGTCCCACTCAGGTACCCTGTGGATCTCACCACCCAGCTAGTTAGTTGCCTCTCCTCGGGACCCTCCTCCATTTGTCCTCAGCTAGGACTGTGCACTGCAGCTCAACTGAGGGGAGCGGCCACAGTCTTTCCTTCTTACTTACCTCATCACATTTGTGATATTTTACTTTGGTTGTACTTGCCTAATCTGTGTATTGTTACAATTTTTAGTGTAAATTCATTTCTCTCCAATTAGCGTCCCCAAGTTCCTCTCCCCAGTGGTGGCAGGCGAGCCCTTCGTCTCATCAAGAACCACATCTCGGTGGTGCACGCCTCTACTATCAGCACTCCGGGAGGCTGAGCAGGAGGACTGCAAGTGTGAGCCCAGCCTGTGCGACTTAGCAAGACTGTCTCAAAATAAAAACTACAAAAGGGCTGGGGATATAGCTCACTTCAAGGGCTGCAGGTTCAATCCCCAGCACCACCACCACACGCTACTTTCAAGGCAATAAGTTCCAGAGAAACAAAAGCATAACACAAACATATACGTGATCTCTGACTTGTGGGAGGAAGAGATGAGGGCTTATACTCATGCTTTCTCACATTCTGTTTTACAGGTTTCATATATATATATATATATATAGTACATTTATAAACAAAATTCACATATTTAGAAAGCATCTTCAAATGCATTTTTAACTGGCAAAGTCTATTATCTAAGATATTTGAGAGTTATGACCTAAGGCAATGTCATTCAACAGAAATTTGATGTGAATCACAAATGTAAGCATCATATGTAACTTTAAATCTTTTGTAGCCATCCACACACATATATTTTAATTAACTCAATATGTCCAAAATATTCTCATTTCAACATATAATTAATACAAAAAGTACTGATAAACTATTTTACTTTATTCTCCTTTACTTACTGAGACTTCCAAGATCAATATGTAGTTTAACATGGCAGTGCGTCTCAGTTGGGACTGGCACATTCCAAGGGCTCAGCATCACCTGTGGCTCCTGACCATGATGATAGGCAGCACAGCTCTGAGACAAGCCTCGACCCTAGAACTGCATCTGACAAGGACAACCCTGCTGGGGTTGAGACAGAACTGCACCTACTACATCTCAGCAGCACACCCAAGACAGTCAGGAGAAAAAGACGACAATCCATTGAGTAGCTGCTTTGTACTTTGGCACTTTTACATTCATCTCATTTAACTTTCTAGCACCCACCCTGATGTAGAGACTATTAGATCACATCAAAGATAGAGAAATGGAGACTCAGGTTACAGAACTAGTTAGCATCTCGAATTCTTCATCCAAAGCCCTGAACTACAGTCTTCTGAACGACAGTCCTTCGCTTCTTCTAATGCCCGTTGAACTCATCTTTGTGCGATGCTGTTTTCTGTAGAGAGTACTTTCACAGAAGAAGCCAGCAAAGTCCTTGCAATCAGACCTCAGGGCAGGCCTAGAAGCCTCTTCTACCTCCTGAAAGAACCAAAAACACAGATTCTACAGGACACTCATTGCCCCCTTGTTCTCTCTAATTGCGTACTGTCTGATTCTCATCATGGCACTTGCCTGCTGGGGGCTTCTTTATGTGAAGTCGATCTGTAGTAGATTAATTAAACACTATTGATTTTGTATTCTCTGGGGCACTTCTAAAAGGGTTATATTCTGGAAACCACTCTCTGAGCTGGTAAAACATTTCCCCTCTACAAATGTGCTACCTGGAATTATTGCCATGCTCTCAGCCACCCTGAACAGGTACACACCCTCTTTCCGGCATAAACTGACTTCTTGACTTTCCCCAAACTTCTTGACTTTACCCAATGGCAAGAAAAGAGGGCAAGAGTCCTGCTGGGTTTTAGGTCATGTTGATTTGACACTTAATCATTTATGCATCTTAGCTGTCTTGCTCGTGGATTTTCATTTTTACAACCTGCTAAATACCTTGCAGGAGTGTTGTTCTTCTTAATTAGTTAATGTTTGTAAGGCACATTACAGATGAAAGTGCTGTGCCCATGCTAAATATGAACATTTGGGTATCCTCAAGCTGTCCTTTGTCTGCACTGCACCAACACAAATCGCGAGAGATTTCATTTGGAAAAAGGCTTGGGTATTCTCCCCAGAACTGTAACTTACTAAAATACACATATTTGGAATTTGGGAGTGGTATCAGCACTTCGGTTTGTGTTAACAGAGTTTTCTGACCTTGATGTAATGTCTTCCACTATGGAGAGTGCTAGAATCTGATAAGGAGTGAAAAAAGAACCTTCCCTGGGAATCGTGTTGCTTTTGGGGGAGATCCTTAGCCTTCCTGATACGTGGTTGCGTTTTTTGTTTTGTTTTTTATTCAGTGAGTGGATGAGTGAGACAATTTAGCTGCATTTCCAAAGTGTCTGAGTAAGAAAAAAAGAATCATTTAAAAGTATAGCATATTAAGTTAAATGTATAATAATGTTTCACTAAGAAAAATTTTAAATATCAGTTTCATTTGCTTTTGCAAACATAATCACTAAACTTGAGTTCATCAAATGTTTAAATGTGTAAAGAAAAATGTTAAGCATCCTTATTAAGGTGTTTGATTTCAATAGCTTATCTTTATAAACACACATGCACAAAATGTTTTCCTGTAAAAGACTGAATGGCTTTCCATTCTTTCCCATATCCTGTTTTCTAATCCTCAATTTTTAAGTGAGGTTGATATTGAAAAATAAGAAAAATGCTTAAGATAGAATGAAGAAATTTGTAGGTTTTTATTTTACTTAACAGTGAGGGCTTATGAAAAATATGACTTTTGGGGTAACTTTCTTTTTTATAAATAAAAATGTAAATTTACAGTCTAAAAGCCACTTGATATTTCTTCTCAAATTTATAAAATGGATATTACCTGCAAGTAATTTACAGTAATGTTAAAAAATGTTATTTTGGCGAATCCAGATATCATTCTAAGTCTATAACAGATTATACTTCATTTTTTAATTGCTTTTCAATGTAAGAAAATCCACAGTTTATTTTAATAATCAAAATTCCTAAATGCTGCAGCAGGATCCTCAGTCAATGTAAATTTACATAATTCATCTTCCACTCATTTTTCTATAATTAGTGCA
>RJWT010004804.1:0-32410 GCA_004365215.1 Cuniculus paca
AACTACTCATTAGGAAAATATAAATTAAACAACTGTATCAGCTCATACCTGATAGATTGACTTTTATAAAAAATGAGAAAAATCAAAGATTGTGATGTGAATTAGAAGAAATAACTGCAGTCTTTTCATGAAAATGTAAGTTAAAATAGCTACTACAGAAAACAGTACAGAATTATTTTAAAAGTAAAATTCTGCTGCTGGATGTATATGAAGAGAAAATGAAATCAGTCCATCAAAAAGATACCTGTACTCTCATGTTTATTGTATAACTATTCACAATAGTTAGAATATGAAATCAACCTAGGGTCCACCAACAAAAAAGAGATAAAAAATATAGCGCATATGTATGATGAAATAAACTATTCAGACTTAAAAAATAAATCTTGACATTTATAACAACATCCTTAAAATAGGAATATTATGTTAAAACAGGCAAAGAAAGCAAAGATTTACTTATGAAATATAAAAGTGTTCAATTCATAAAAGTAAAGAATGCAATAGTGCTTACTAACTCCTGGGGACAGAAATGGAGGAAAGATAATGAAAGTTAATTTCAGTTAGACAAGAAAAAATAGTCCTTCAAATTTTTTCTATGACCTGAAGACTATAGTTAGTAGTGCACTTAACATAGCAGTAAGAGTAGACTTTTAATGTTCTTATCACAAACAATAGTGTGTATGGTGATGGACATATTATATTCTTTAATCATTCACAATGCATATATATATATATATGTATAGAAACATCACACTATATCCTATAAATATACACAATAAAAATAAATAAAACACTTACTTTGCTAGTCAAATAACTTCAGTAAGTTATTTTAGGAACACTAGAAAAATTTAAAGAACAAAAATCAAACCTATAATGGAGAAGATGCCACTAGCAACTGATTACTAGGAATGGAAGACAATTTTGAAACAGAACAGAACTAAATTTATGAAACATGATCTCAATCATAATCATTATTACAACCACTTAAAAAAGAAAACTTAAGGGCACAATACAGAGACTGACACTATTAATTGGTTATTGTAACTAGAAGATACTTTTGATAAGAAACAGAGCTTAACTTGTAAAACATAATCATAAATACTATTATTACACTCACTATATTTGTACATTCAATGTTTTACCCATTTGATCTTTGCAATTACCTTCTGATTGTGGAACTATTACCGTCTTCAATATAACAGATTAAGAAGCTAATACACAGAAGCAACTGTCCGTTGGTAACAATTTACCAATGTTAGTGCTAAAACCATAGGCAATCTCATATGAACTATACATAAAGAAGAATATCCAGAGGAAACCTTCTGAGCCACATTGGCTCTCATTAAAAAAAAAAAAAGAGAAAACTAGGGATGTGTCTGAAATAGTAACTATCAGTTTCTCCCTAGACATCTGCAGGAGGAGCATGTACAAAGCACTTTTGGCCCCATCCAAACTGCTCTCTGTTGCTGTGGTGAGTATTATACAGTCTGATATAAAATCTCCTCGAAAGTACCATTTGTGCCACAAGCAGATATTGAATGGAGATGGTCATCTTCCCATGAAACTGAATTTTCTGACATGATTTAAGGGTTGTGGTTACCCCTCATTCACAGACCCTAAGCAGAGATAAGGGAAACAAGCCAGAGGTCAGTACACGACACAGCACATTTTCTACAGAGTCAAGCGGGTGGACTTGGTCTACCAAGTCCTGTTTTTACATGGAGAGAACTGTAGTGCAAAGCCTCACTCCCAACTCTGTCCCACTTGGCAGATTCTACCAGGCAATATGTGACCACAAACCACAGCCAGACACAAAGACAACAGCTCCAGGGCAGCAGGCCTGGCTCAGTATCTCTCTCAGGTGATTGAAGGCTCCAGGATAGGAGGCTGCCAGAAGCCTGAATCCCTTCAGATAGTGGTCGGCTTCTCCCTCCTCAACTTTATACATCAGGAAGCTTCTCTTCAGGAAGGCTCCCTGTAGGTTAAAAGGCTTCTAAAAGGCCTGTTACTCCTCAGCACCAGCCTCAGGGAGGCTCTCTATCCAGCAGGGCCTCTACCCTGCCTGTCATTACCTATTCCTGCCAACCTGAAGGCTGGGTGACAATAATGATAGTAATAAAAATCTTTGCTTCCTATAATAGTATCAAGAAGACAAGGAATTGCTTACACCCTAATAACCATTATCTAGTGTCCAAATTCACAGAGAATGACCTCTTTTCTTAGACTCAAAAGAAAAAATAAATAAGGTATTTCGTTTATGCTCTGGATTACAATTAAGATTGCAGAATTACCAATTTTCCAAATGCTAAAAAGCCTTTAGTGAGATCCTGGACCCCAGAGCTCCTGCTTGCCCATTCTCACACTCATATCCTTCAGTCAAGCTCAAAAGAAAAAGCCTCTTTATAAAAAAATCAAATTTTTTAATTAATTAATTTTATTGGTACACGTTAGGTATACATAATGATCATATTCATCATAGGGAATTTGTACCTGTACATGATATACCTTGATTCTTCTGTCTTTTCCCATTCCCTTCTCCTTCCTTCAATGCCTCTTCCTTCTTATTTACAAAAGCTTTGTTTCCATAAAAAATGTTCAAAAGGGAAGGGGAACTAGGGAGTGGGAGGGGGAGAAAAAGGAAGGATAAAGAAAAAAATAGTTCAAAGTTTTGACTATAATAGCCGTGAACATTTTATTTACCAATCGAAGAATCTTATTTTCAAGTGACTAGAATTTAATGGAGCAGAGAAATAGCTCAGCAGAGAAAATTTTAAAAGTCTATAGGAGATAAAAACAAATTGCTTTGTAAGTATATCCCTGGATGTGACATGCTTGTCCTAAGATGTTGTTATTTGCACACTAAAGGAATATAAACTTGTTTTTATCACTTTTGCTCATGATACTATTTTGCACATCAGAGAAGTTTGTTAATTCACATCTTGAGCAACAATTTATTGAGCAACTCCTATGTACCAGTCAATATTATCTCAGTGTTAAAAGTAGCACAATTCCTGTCCTATCAAAATATAAGTACTAAAATGGTTAGTTAACAACAAAAATGACAACAATCTAGAGAATAATCACTTTATAGAGTGTGATATAAACAAAACTACTCAAAACAAAGGAAGATGGGAGTACCAGAGCGAGTAAAGTAAGATGATCAAGAATTTATTTTCTACTTTTTATCATTCAATTTATTAAATTGTCCCTATCTTATGAAAGTATTTTGATTCAGAAAAGACAATCATTTTGGATTATCTTCATAATCTCATGAACTAATTAAAATTGCACCCAAGTTTCAGGAGTAAATTGAAATTCTGGAAAGTGGAAGCAAAATCATTACCAGGAGATGGTGGACAGGTTATCTTTTCATGAGTGACTGGGTGAGGTTAATTTTCATAATCCTACACTAGCTCCCCAATATGATTCACTTGAGTCACTTTTGTATAAAATGCAATATAGAGCAATTTATTCTCTTGTTCAGTCTGAATTTCTCCCCCATTAGTATGAAAATTTCTGTACCTATAAGGTAGATTACTGTAACTCTAGATTGGGACAAGATTTTGTTTCCTGAAGACAAGATTTAATTTTTCAAAAAGGGAGGTAAGTATATAACTCCCCTGGTACTGAAAGAATTAAAATGTGGCCACTGAGTCCGATAGGAAACAGATAAAAGTGTACAAAAAGTTGTCTGATTTATTATTTTGCTTTGTTCTGGATTTTTCTTTTTATAGTTTTTGTTTTTTTTTTTTTGAGACAGGATCTTACTGTGTTGTTCAGGGTGGCCTTGAACTCACTATGTAGCACAGGCTGTCCCCAAATTCATGGTGATCCTCCTGCCACAGCTTAGCAAGTGTTGAGATTACAGGTGTGTGCCACCACAACCAGCTGTAATTTCTTTCTTTACTCCTTGATCTTTCTTTAACACTAGCTGTTTTCCTTTTCTGCCTTGTTTCTGAATTTCAAAAGTTCCTCTCAAGAAAACAAATAAATTCTGTTGAAGATCAAAGAAGCTCCTCAAACCATCTGAGCTTTTACTGTTGAGATTAATCATAAGAAGGTCAAAAACAAATGATTCCCAGACCCTACAGATCAAAGTAAACATGATGCACATTGTCTCCCTCTACTTAGAAGTACATTTCTGAACACCACCTCATGATATTTCCCCAACATGTGGCGCTCAAGGAAAACACTGTACTTCAACATGTGTTATGTCAACAGCCTGGCTTGAAAGCAGTTACATCTAGTCCTGTAGGTCCCTTGGCTTTAATAAAGAACATGAATTTTCTGTTTACATAAAAGAATTGCCTGAATCCAAGGAATTTGTAACAATTCTCCTAGAACCACATCTAAGAGGCTGATATTCAAAGATCCCTTTATAGTCAACAATGCAAAAAAGCATTCATGTACTCAAAAACATTTCCTCAGTATGAAAAAATGATCTTGTCAATGAAGAGAAAATAATGAATTAATCATGGTCCCAGACTTTGGGGGTTTTAAAACATCCTCAATTAAAAAGAATGAAAAAGACTTCTGTGTTTTCAAAACTGACAGTATGGACTTATAAGTAGTTTACCTGGCCAGACTATCTCTAGAGTGTGAAATCTTCCTTGCCAAATCCCAACAGAAGAAGTGACCATCAATGGGATTTCTTTTAAATAGATTTCTATGTGAAGTCCTCTGGTAAACAAGAGTTCCTTTGAATCCTAAAATGAGCTCTCGGGGGATGGTTTCCATTCTCTAAACTATAGAGTTAATTTACTTGCAAACAGTTGCAAGTACCCAAGCCAGTCTATGATGGTGGACACATTTTAAACTAAAATAGCAATTGCTGATTAGTCCTGAGAAGGAAATACTCATGCACACATCTGGCTCCCAGGAAAAATCTAATCAGTATGTATAAATCCTCATATTCTCAAGCAATGGTACTTCAGTCACTCCAAATAAAATGATGTCCATACCAAAAATTTACACTTTGCTCTATTAAAACTTCTCAAATTAAAAGAATAAATGTTCTCAAGTATACATCCCAAAGATAATTGCTTTATTATTTTAATTACATTTTTATTCCTTTGGAAATGCATTTATGATCCTTTATGCATTTAAGCAAAATTAGATATGTTATAGGAAATAAGATCACCAGTTAAGACGGAGGGAGATCAAGAAAGACTTTAGAAGTGAGGTTGAAGTGGTTTGTCCTAGGTTCTCTAAAGCGGTGGGGCACCATACTAGAGCCTTTCTCTGAGCAAAAAAGAGCAAGTGAAGTTGAAATTTTGAAAAATGTAAACTGTTGACAATGTACACAGTGAAATGGAAACAAAGAAAGGAATCTAAACTGTGGTAATTTCATCAAAAAAGAGATGACACAGAAAAGAGAATAGAAAGCAAAGGTAACTTATGAGATGCCTTTCAAACGAATATAATGTATTTGGACTTGTATGTCTTTTGAGCACATTGAACACATTTAAATTTGACATACATAATCTTCATTCCCATTTGAATTGTCTTTTGAAATCTACTTATCTGGAAAATTAGGTTGATTATGGCGACTATCTCACAGGATTGCCGTCATGATTGTAAGGTACAATGCATAGGTAAGCATAGTCTTGCTACAATGCCTGCAACATAAAAAGTACCCTATAAATCTCAAATTTATACAAGATCACACTTGTTATTAGTACAAAAACAGAACATGAGATAAATATTTTTAATAGTTTTTTTTGTATTAACAATGGTCTTTTTTCCAGATACAAGATTAAATAAATAAGTTTTATCATAAAAGCCATTGGATGCATGAAATAGAAACTGGAATGATACAAGAATAATATTTTTATTTTAGTATTATTATTACTTATTTTAAAAACATTCAAAACAGAAAGTCTTATTGTGTTCACATAAAAAATCAATTAACAAATGATAAATATATGTATTTTCAAAAGTGATTATGACAATTAGAGGAGTTTACATTTATTAAGTTCCTTCTACATGCCTATCACTTCCTGAAGTTCTTTCACATATATCTACAAGATTAATTCAATTACATTAATATCAGTCTCCTAAAGAATCAGGGTAATGTTTTTAGTACCTTTTAGTTATTGATGAATTATGAAAGGTTTACAAACTTTCTTCAAGTGTACCCAGTTTATTAGTTGCAGAATTAATAAATGAATCCAATGTGACTGCACATGTTTACATACTTATCAATATATCACTTAAGAAAATAAAATTAGAAAGTATGTTTCTGTAGGATCACAAACAACTATGCCTAGCCCTAGATCTGGGGCAGATATTTCCAAGAAAAATGACTTGACTTCATGTTTGAGAAGTCCCGCTGTATGCTGAAATGACTGGACACAACCAAGCAATCAACCATAGGGATGAAGTCACTTGTTTTTCAAATAAAGAAGAACAAAAAAATCAAATAATAAAATCTCTGTAGTGTAAATACTTTAAAACTAGTAAATCTTCCCCAATATCCAAATTAAATGTTAGCAGCCAAAAGAAGATAATCAGTGATCCTTTCTCTAATTCTATCAAAATCCTGAAGTTTTTTTTAAGATCTGTCTACTCTGCACCTGCCAAATGAATTATTGAATTTATGAGGGTGAAGCTAAGCCAGATCTACTGATCAGTGAAATTGGTTGCAACTGTGTGGAAGAGCTGCACTGCTGAGAACTCACAGATGGCAACATTGCCCAAAACAGTCTGCACTTGAATCAGTGGCTCAGGTGAGAAGTCAGTTTTGAAGTCTGTGAACCTTCTGAGTGATACTGTGCCCATTGCTGTCCTATTTAATAAAATTAGAATTTGAAAGGAGTGCGACCTGAAAACTGCCTTTGTCATATTGTTGTCCCATTAAAACCTACCTTATAGAACAAAACCATTCCACTTAACAACTACATAATATCTCAGTTTTACATTTATCTGGCGCTACACGCAAACTCTAAGGCAAAGTAAAGGTCACGTGTATGCTAAATTGTCTAGCCCTAATGTGAGAAATTACTCTGTGATATTTGGCAGGTGCAATGAGTTTATTCTTAGCCGATTTTAGTCTAGAGTACACAGTAGCAAACCTCAGTGACTCATATACTAAATAAGATGATTTTACCCTTAACTCCAGGGAGATAAAGATACAAATTTTAGTGAAGAATGTCAGGGTACCTGTGAGTTTACTTACTGAAAACCATGTCTTCATTTATAAGTGGAAGTGAAAGGGTTTTTTTTTGGGAACTGCTGAGTGATGAATGGGTACTAAAATATACATGTAATGAGAACTTGCCAAAACACATATTTCATTAGTCTATGGTTAAATCTTGGCAAACTTTAACAGCATGACAAAGCTTCTACTAAGCATGTGCATTAGTTGGTTTTCGCATTGCTGGGACCAAAGACTGTACCTGACAATTACAAAATAAAGCACAAAAGGTTTACTCAGTCTGCACTTTTATAGACGTAGTCCATGAGCAGTTGGGCCATGGTAGAATCATCACGGCAGAAGGGCATGACAGAACGAAAAGGCTTAGTCTATGGTGACTAGAAAGCAGCACAGAACAGTACCACACAAAAAGCTAGCAGAAAGCAGATGGAGATAGAAAGGATGCACCTCCATGAGCCAACCAGAGACTCAAAAGTGTGCTTTAGTAATCACCTACGCAGCATCCAAGCCAATCATGTTGGTACAATGAAACTTAACCACCACAGCACATAAATTTTAAGAATGCCTCAAATTTTTAGGAAGAATTTTGCCAATACATTTGGATCATTTTCTTGAGACTCACTTTTGTTGTTTTAATTTTTATTCTTAAACATTGCTACCAGTTTAGCATCAATTGTTTACAGTAGGTACTGTATTTTAATTCTATAACCATAACTTTGCTTCTGCATGATTTTTTGGCTTATTTATTTTCATGAATTAAGTTCTATAAAGGAAAAGAACCAATCGGTTACAAATCATGACAATTTACGCAAACAGTTTTGGAACTCTTGGCACGCGTGTCTTGATTGACCCTGATTGCCCACTACTTCATTGGAAGAGCTCCACTTTACCTATCAGTGAATCATACTTTTAATCCTATTATTCACAAATAGGTCCTTATGAAGATAGACTTAAAGTCTAAGCTTCAGAACTCCTTTTCATTGAAAAATATAAAATTTTGAAGTGAAAGGTCCAATGAGTGACTTTGTATAGTGTTTATGATATCTTAAGACCAGACATGCCTTTATGTAAACCCCAAAACTGACTCTGAGCTGCCATGAAACTTCTTTGAATCTTGGTTATTTCCTAGGTGCAATGGCCTCAGACTTACACAGAATGTTTCCTTCAAAATAAGTTATAATCTAGTATATAGTAGTGAAAATTTTTATAACATACACGTGTATATATCCACAACAATATGGAGTATATAAATATAAAAATACATACATGCATAGGAAAACTGCCTGTGGATAATGCAATTACAGTTTATTATTTACTATGTTTCCCAAAGTTTTCTGTCATCTTTCAAAAGTTTTATTTTATTTTTAATTTTTATTTTATTTTTAGGTTTATGTGCTGTGGTGGTTAAGTTTCGTTGTACCAACATGATTGCCTTGGATACTGCCTGGGTGATTAGTAAAGCACACTTTTGAGAGTCTCTGGTTGGCTCATGAAGATGCGTCCTTTCAGTCTACATCTGCTTTCTGCCAATTATATTTAATTTAAATATAATTACACATATTTTGGGGGCATAGTGTGATGTTTCAATATGTATAAACATTATGTGATGATTAGGAAATTAGCATATTCATCTCCTCAAGTATTTTTCATTTATTTGTGGTGAAAAACATTCCAAATCTTCTCTGTTAGCTATCTTTAAAAAATATGCTATTGTTAGCTGCATTTATCCTACTGTTCAATGAAAGACCAGATGTTATTCTTATCTAACTATAGCATTGTCCTATTATACAAACTCTCCATACTCTCATCTTTCTGTTTTGAAAATGTATTAGTCTTTTAATTAAAGAAATATAAGCATTTCCATTTAAAAAATAAATACCTTAGAAGTATCTGGAAACACACTGAAACGTATTATCTGTAATTGCTCAAGAGTGAAGGATGACTCACATTAAAAATCATTGAATTCATGAATCTGTAGAGTTGAATATTATTTTGATTTCCTCTGAAAGACTTGAAAGAAGAAAGAACCTTCCCTTAGTCACTGATGGATGAAACTGAGTATGATCTCATGAACTGTGACTTCATGTGAGAAACTGGTTGTATAATTGATGCCACTCCACATGGAGTAGTCAAGCCTTGGCCAGCCTTTCTACAAATAAGGTGCTGGAGTCAAATGAAACAAGACTTTATCCTGCTTTAGATAAGTCAGCTCTGAGTTCTGTTTTGGTCATACTCTACTTTTTATATCTCCTGCAGTTAGAATATCCCTCCCAAAACCAGGTCAGAAGTACCCTCTTCATACATGATGCTGAGTATACTAGGAAGAACTCTGGCTATGAAATTAAACAATTGTTGGCCCAATCCTGAGTCAAGCATTTACTCCCCATCAATTTAGACTACAAGAGCTGATTATGGTCACTGAATAGATGTACTGATTTGTGCTTAATGAAGTTATTCAGGGAACTATATTCAATGAATGCTCTCCTATCCTCAGTCTTGCATCTAGGAAATGGATACGACTGATTCTCAGGCTTCATGAAACTATTAAACAAGATCATGCAGACCAAGTATGGTGGCTTATGCCTGTAATCACAGGATTCAAGGAGACTGAGGCAAGAGGATACAAAATTTAAGCCTACCCCAGGAAATTTACTGACTTAGTGAGACTCTATCAAAATAAAAAATTTAAAAAGGGCTAGGAATGCAGTTCAGTGAGAAGGTCCCAGGCTCAATTCTCAGTACACAGTCAAGCAATCATTAAATGTGTATAGAATATATAATGTGCTATTATAGTAATAAATATTTTTCAATTATCTTCATTCTCTGATAATATTCTAATTTTCCTTATCTTAGAACATTTTCCCCTCTGATTTCTTAGTTAATTTTAATTGATAATTGAGTGTACCTCCTTTTACAAATTGATGGTATATGATGTTAAGACTTCTGCTTTCCTGTAAGGGCAAGAGCCAGCATTATAACTTCTCACAGTGATATAATCAGGAACTGTGATATGACAGCTATTCTCCTATAATATGACACAGCAAAGGACGATGCCAAAAAACTTCTTAGTCTACAGCTCCATGCAAACTCTTTTCAATATTTCTATTGATGCTATATATTTAATTGAAAATTTCAAAATAATATACATGTGATATATGTACATGCCTCAGCATGAATGTCCATTTTTCCTAGCAAACATTTCCAAATTCATACCAAAAATTTTTTAAAAAATTAAATGTGTTCAGCGTTCACTTTGCCATTACTCAGGTCCTTGTGGTCGCATTGGTAACAGTAGAAAATAAAAACAATATACCATCATATTTTCACAGATCAAAGCGATTAAAAATAGTATTTTCCAACTAGGTGCTGGCGTCTCTTTCTGATGGGCAGTGGAGATTTATTATAAAATAATTACAAACACAGCACATGGACATGACTTTAAGGAAATCCAGGAACACTATACTATAATTCATCTCTTAACATTAGAAATTGTTTTAAAGTTCTTCATACCCATGCCAAATCTCTAAGGTCCTGTTTTCTCCTGGTAAAAAATAGGAAACTGGATCAAAATGTGATTATGTTTCATGACCAAGAATAATGTTATCAATATTTTTGCATATTGAAACGTAAATTGATAGTCACATAAGTGCTTTTGCAGTTATAACATGGACTCTATGGATCTTATATTCATCTCACAGTAAAGTTGTAATATTTATCTTCTTTTCCCCCAGTGGATCTACTTTCACCTTTGTCACAAAGACATGTCAGTCTGGAGACTGACATGACAGATCACCAGACATCCATACCATCTGGCTCCTAGTTGGTTTAGCCAACAGAAAGCATCTAGCAACAGAAGAATAAAAATGGGTATGAAAAACGATCTCATTGCACCTTGTTAGCAGTATCAACATGTGTTGGTTACTTTGATGAAAATTACTTTGATGTTTCATTTTTTCACTTTTTCATTTCCATAAAATTTAACAGAATGCCCACTGCATATTAATGCTATTATACTAAATCTGAGGGTCAAAAAAGGAATATGACATGGACATCAATACTAGGAATATTTGTCAAGCAGTAAGAAAAGACATAAATGCTGTGATATTTTAACCTATCATATAAAATGAGACATTTTTGGAGAAGAAAGAAATCACTGTTAATAAGTGCACTACAGCACTGGCCTAAATTAATCGTCTAATGCAAACCAAAAGTAAAGAAATCAATTAGCTATGATGAGTTGTGCTGTTATAAACATGGATCGGCATGTATCATGGCAGTATGATAGCTTTAAGTCTTTTGGAAAGATTCCTAGATCTCTGCCCTAAAGAAAGATAAGTTTGAATCATTTGTAGGAAAAAGAATGCACCTTGAGACCATAATGTTAAGTGAAATATATGACACACAAGTGTATATATCTCATGGTTTCTCTTACAGGAGACACCTAAAGTGTAAATAAATAGCAAAATAAAAGATATTATGAAATAGAGACAGATCTGTCTCAAATAGGAAGGGGATCAAGAGATGTGCAGAGAGGGAATAGAGAGAGGAATGAAAAAGAAGTAAAACATGTTATGTACACGTACCAACACTCTGTGATGGATATAGTCTTTATGCTCTGCAAACAGGCACTGCTAAAAATGAAAAAAAATTAAGTGGTCATTGTGTGATACTGGAATGAATAGTTTAATTGAGGTGTGAACAGATTCACTGAATGTAATTTATATGACTGAATTGGTGATGAAAAGATAAATATGAAGAAGTGCCTACCCTAGGAGATTAGGATCTTGTGCAGATTATAAAACTAAACAGTTTCACAGTATGTGACTGGTATTCACAGGTAAGTTGACATTCTAATAGGCTTTAAAATTAAAAGCAAAAATAGTAATTATGACCATCCTAGCATTGACTGTTTTCTCCTGGTAAAAAATAGGAAACTGGATCAAAATGTGATTATGTTTCATGACCAAGAATAATGTTATCAATATTTTTGCATATTGAAACGTAAATTGATAGTCACATAAGTGCTTTTGCAGTTATGACATGGACTCTATGGATATACAGATAATAATGTGGCAGTGATTGTGGTTCTCAGATCTTCTATGGTATCATCAATAGTTCAATAGGCATAGGGCACGAACATCCCAGGTAAAATCCTGTACAGGCAATTGCCTTGTCAGTGCTCTCTGATAAGGAGCAAGGATGCATGTTCATTTTTTTTTCACATAGACTCAAGTAACAGCTCATAAAAAATAAAACTTGTAGGACAAATTGATATCTCTGGGTAACTAGTCATCAGTCAGTGGAAACTATATGGGCATAATTGCAAATTTGAAAGCAGAGGTGGAGGTGATGAGAATTCCATTAACTCTTAACAGAATACATATCATTCCATTTCCCCTCATGACCATTTTTAAACTTTTACAAACACAAAAAGTGTTTAAGTGGTTTCCTCTTCTTTTCCCATAGAACTTTATTAAGAACCAATGTTTTAATGTTTAGAAGCTTTCATCCCAAAATATACATGTTCACGTATTTGTCACTAGTACCTGAAACATGTGAATTGACCCAATGGACATTTGACTATATTTCAGACAGAGATTTTTCCATTATTAACTCAGTTATTTCCTAAGATTTAATTAGTCACTTATTTATATAGAAATATAAGATCTGATCTTATTGGTAAATTGACTGAGGTCATTTATCACACACATGACCTTGCTGAGTCATTAAACTAGGCAGAAAACAGGAGAATCTCACACCAAAATACTTGTACCTGAAGTCTTCAGAAGCACCATGTGCTCAGAATACTATTTTGTCTTCAAGTTAATTGTTTGTGTTTTTGTTTTGTTTTGCTTTGTTTTAGAGCACAATATATTTATTAAGAGAAAGAAAGCTTCTGTCTGAGAGAGAAACAGAAGGGGTCCTGAGCAGGTTGCCAAAGACTCTGACATCTCTAGGGACTTTTAAAGAGTAAAGCCATGAGGTGAGACAAAACCTTCCCTCTCAAGTTTTTGTTGCTTATTGTTTTGTTTTTCTGACACTTTTAATGGTTATCTAAGTAGGAAAGTTTGGAGACAGAGCTGGACTTTTACTTGGTGAGTAGCTAGACAGAAGCTGACATTGTATTGGCTCCAACCAGAAAAACACAAAAAATCTTGCTTTGATTATTTATAATTAATATATAACCAGAGTGATGCAATAGATGAGAGATTTAAAGCTACAGTAAAAAAGAAAGGAAAGTAACTGGCTGGCTTCCTTAATGTAGCTTAATTTCCCTCCCCTCATATCATCTTAGCAAAATGACCTGCATATTTGAATATCTTAGCTCAAATTTATCAAATGTTCATGAATTTGAAATGACTAGTGGGTTTTAAAAAATCTGATGTTGAATAAATCTGTCCATTTAGCAATGTAATCAGTCAAAACTTGCAGGCTGTGCCTATGATACACCCACACAACAGAATTACATGCATAATACACAAAACACATCAGTTTTAATGAACTAATCTGTAGCCATAACTAATAGAGTTATTCCTATTTTTATAAAATTTTAAAATATCAAAGTACCATATGCAACTGGAAATATTTTCAGGAAATTAAGGACATGAGAATGCACAGATTAGATATAGAACAAATGATAAGAAAGTTATATTTTATTCAATGTTTCAAGGGAAAATTACAGGATATGTTATCAAACACAATTTGAGCACCATAAAATCAACATTAGGTATTAATAATGAAACTCAGTATAAGAAGACAGGGAAATTCTTAATCTGATAAAAGAAATATCATACATCTTTGTCTTACAACACACTGAATAATAAAATATTGGTGTCATCAACTTTAGAGTCATTATCGGTGACTACTGAGCTTTGTACTGGAAGTTCTAGCTAGTGAATAAAGATGAGACAGAGTGTGAAAGACAATATTTCAGAGGTGAAGAGAAAAGAAGCATAGATTTTGAAAATTGTATGATATAACATATACAAAATTGTCAAGAAATTTTACAAATTCTTGTCTTAAGTCTAACCTACAAGGCTCTAGAACAACTCACCCCTCCAATATCTCACTGGCCTCAGCTTCTACCATTTCTCCTGCCACTATCATCGAGCTACAGAATGTTGCTTTTCCTCAACCAAATATATATGTACATCTTCTCAACAGTAGCCATTTAACTTCTCAGAAGCCTTTTCATAACCATACTATATACAATGTCTAGTACATCATGTCTACCTAAGGTTCTATGTTTTTCTTCACAGTACTAATCATCGTTTGACCTAATATATATTTACTGCTTTTTTATGCATTGTATACACTTGATTTCAGCCCTCATGTGAATCTCAACAATGTAATCTCATTAGTTAGCATGTGTTTAAGGTACAAATGTTACTGGAATGCAATAAGTGCTTGATCAATGCAATAAGTGCTCCATCTCTTAGTCACCTTCTCCTTCGCAGACCTGTAAGCTTATTTCCTATTATCTATCTTTTAATTTATTTATACTTTGAGTTTGTCATATAAGAGAAACTATGCAATATTTGAGCTATGTGTTTGACTTATCTAACTTAACATTATGAATGAACTAAATCTTGAAGAAGGAAAGAAGATGTATGCTGGGATTTTTATATGATTTGTTCCCAAATGATTCATATGTTGGAAGGTTATTCCCTTGCTGTGGTAATATTAAGATATGGTGAGAATTTTAAGAAGTGGGTTTCATGGAAGGTCATTACTGGTCTTTCTTCATTCCTAGGTTATCTCTCATAGAATAATCCCTGTATCTCAAATTAACTGCCATGAAATTCCCAATAGAGCCCATTCAGTGTGGGCATCATGCCCTTAAATCTCCAGAATTATGAGCTACATAAGCCTGCTTTCTTTATAAATTAGGCAGCTTCAGATATTTTGTTAAATGATTAGTACAAACTCAGAAGAGGATTTCTAAAAGGGCACTTTTGTTGAGTTGCTATTTAGCAGAATATGAGTTTTTAGAAACACTTTAGCAAGAGTTAGCCTAGATTTAGTCCAATATAGTTGAGCAATTTGATGGTTCAATCAGGGAAGGCATGAGAGAAGGATTTCTAGAGGAAGAAAATGAGAGTCTTATGCCAAAAAATGAGTTACGTACAAGTGTTTCCAAACAAAATATGACATAAAAGAAATACTGAATTCAGGACTTAGACTTAAGAGTTTGAATACTATGAAAATGAACTGTTTAGATAACATGCTACTACTTAATGAAGAAATTTGAATCCATAGGCAAAAATCAACAAAAACACAAGTACAGTGATTTGAAGCTTAACAATTATGGCCAGAAGATAGCATTAGATGTACATGAATCAGAAAGTTTAAGTTTAAGCCTGGAGCCCTCCTACCACAAAACAGTCATGTATCCATATATGTGTTTTGCTGCAAATTTAAAATCGTAACTGACTCAAGATTGCAACATAGTGGAGAAAATAGCTAACATATGTAGTTTGTGCACTGCCATTTTGAATCCTTCCTTTGATTCATTATTCTTTAACTCTAATTGTCAATTATAATTTTTTAGAATTAAATGCAATCATTTTCAATTGTAATGTGCATCAGAATCACTTACATGCCCAGGTAGCAATATGCAATATACAAACCATTGTTAATTTCCTATTGTCTTGTTTTGAAATTCTGTGTCACTGTTTTTAATATACTTTTTTCCTCTTTAAAATAATGATTAACTTGGAAACAACCCAAATGCCCATCAACTAAGGAATGGATAAAAAAGATGTGGCACTTTTATGCAATGGAGTACTACTCAGCTATAAAGAAGGATCACATTGAGGCTTTTATAGGTAAATGGATGTGACTTGAGACCATATTCATAAGTGAAATAAACCAAACTCACATGTGTAAACAGCGCATCATCTCTCTAGTGTAAGAAACTGAAAGACTCAATAAGATACAAAATTCCCAATAAATATGGGGAAAAGGTTCTGAAGTCCAATGGTGCTTTATTCTTTGATTTGATTGGTTTAAGTCTCTTTTCTACTATTTGACTGCAATATGTCAGAAGATAGGAACATCTCTTTTGAAGAAAACAGGTGACATTAAGGTAGCCATTGTTGGTTTCTTGTTGTCTGACTTGAAGGCCTGTAATGCCTTCACTCTTTTGTTTTATTTGGTTTCATATTATTTTGTTTTGTTTGAGTTTATTATCTGTAAATGTATGAACAACCATTTTGAAGAAGGCAAGAGACACTAGTGTAACCATTGTTAATGCCCTGTTGTTATATTTTGAAGACCTGTATTGCTTGCAGTATTCTGTTCTGAAATGCTATGTTGTGTTTGACTCTATTCTGTTTTGTTTTGCTTTGTTTTGTTTTGTTCTATTTTCTTTAAAATACAAAACATAAAAAAATAAAATAATGATTAAAAAAATCACCTGTGTTTTCTTCTAAAAACAAGCACTGTAAGTAGTCATTTATATAATCTTAGTTTGGGAAGGATTACAAGCATATATGTTCTGTGGCTGTACTTGTATTCTAGTACCAGAGTCAATTCAATGGTCCAGTTTGAAAACTACTGATGTAATTTCTACATTACATTCAGAATATGTGACTACCTCTATTGGCTGGGCGTGTAACTCCCTACCTTTTATTTGCTTTATCCATTTTATTATTTAAAAAAATTTATTCATACAAGTTGCAATGCATAATAATTTCATCCATCATGGGGAGTTGATGCATGTTTATCTCTTCCCCTCCACTCTCTCCCTGCTTACTCCATCTCTTAGTCACCTTCTCCTTCACAGACCTGTAACCTTATTTCCTATTATCTATCTTTTAATTTATTTATACTTTGAGTTTGTCATATAAGAGAAACTATGCAATATTTGAGCTATGTGTTTGACTTATCTAACTTAACATTATGATCTTAAGGTACATTCATTTTTCCACAAATGGCTTTAGTTCATCTTTTGTTATGGCACAGTCATAATCCACAGTGGAGAAATACCATACTTTCTTTATTCTCTCATCTGTTTGTGCACATATTGGCCATTTCCAAGACTTAGGTGTTAAAAGTTGTGCTGTTATGAGCATGTGTATGTATCACTATAATTTATGTCTTTGATTATCTCAGGAAGATACCTAGAAGGGGTATAGCTGGGCCAAGTGGAATTTCCAGTTTTAGTTTTTGAAGAATCTCCATACTGATTGCCATAATGGTTGTACTAGTTTGCATTTTCACCAACAGTGGAGAGAGTTTCTTTCTCTACAGCTTCACTAACACTTGTTATTATTTGAGCTCTTTATGATAACCATGTTTTTGGAGTAAGATAGTCAGCGTTGCCTAAATTTGCATTTTTGTAATAACCAGAGATGTTGAACATTTTTTCATGTACAGATATTCTTCATTTAACAACCTGTTTAGTAACTATTTGGGCTTCCTGTCTTTTTTCTTGTACAGTTCTGTACATTTTGTTTGTACAACCTTGATGTCTTTTTTCTACATTGCACTTTGTTTATATAGTACTGTGATTTTTGCTGATTATTCTGTGTAGAACAGTACTGTAGATTTATGTTTTGTTACGCATTATAATACTTCATTTAAAAGTTAGATGAATGAATGCAAAGTCATAAAATTGTAGTTTCCTTGACTATTTTTTGTACAATTCCAAATATTGTACAATTCCTCATTTAGAGACCAATTCATTTAATGATCTAGTCCCAGGCACATAACTCGGTGGTTAAACGAGGAATGTCAGTATCTATTGGTCATTTGTACTTCTGAGAGGCATTTATTCATTTCACTTGCTCATTTTTTGCTTTGGTCTTTTACTTTGAGTCAACTAAATTTTTGAGTACTTTATATAGCCTAGATATTAGTCCTCCATCTAAGTAATAGCTAGTGTTTTAGCTAGTACTTTCCTCTTTCTGCAGGTTGTCTCTTCACTCTGTTAGTTGTTTCCTTTGCTATGCAGAAACTTTTAAATTTGATATGATCTTATTTGTTGATTCTTGATATTATTTCTTGTGCAAATGGGGTACTTACTCCCATCTGTGCCTTCAAGAGTTTTACCTATTTTATCTTCTGGCACATTAAGTGTTTCTGTTTTAACATTTAGATTTTTTGATCCATTTTGACTTTAGTTTAGTACATGGTAAGAAAGACTGGTCTATATTCAAACTTCTGCATGTTGTCTATTTTATAAATGTCTGTCTGTATCTTCTAAATGTTTTCTGAAGAATGGAAGTGACTAATAGAATAAAACAAATGTTATTTTTCAAATAAATGGACTTGAAGCATTTTTATTTTACTGTCTTTTGTTTGTATCCAAACCAGAGAAGTCAAACAATATCTGTGACTATATGCAAAAGCCCATTAATATAAAAAATTATGCCTTTTAGCGATTTATTGAGCTTTATTGAGACTTCTCTGTGTCAAACGAGTTCTTTAAAAAGTTTTAAAAGTTTAATTGAAGTTACCCTGTTAAAAAAGAAGATTGTTAAAATGTTCCCCTTAAATACAAATCTTTCACAGTGCCAAAAGCCAACACAGAGTTCACCTTGATAGTTATTATCTTAAAAAAGACAACTGCTAAAATTAAAATATTTCTCCACTCTTAGCTCCTTACCATGTCCTGTTTAGGAATACATTTGAAGTTACTTTCTTTTTTCTCAGGTGAGACATCTACAAAATCCTCACAATGTCTGATGAGTGTTTTGCCTTCAATGCTGGAAATTTAAATTATTGTGGAGCTAGAGATAGGCAAACAATTTGAAGGTGTGTACCACTACTATAGCAAATACAAATCAAAATCATATGTTGAGTCCCCTCTGCACCATTAATATGTAGCTCATACAGGCAGTTCCATGGACATCTAAAGAATACTGAGAAATTAAACCTAAGAAGAACTGATCACAAACCCAAGCCATCAGTCTTATATAGCTGAACTCCAGCTTAAATTAGTCTGCATTGTAAGGACCTGGTATTCCCACGTTTCTGTGGTTGTAGACTTTTGTTCTAGCTCATACGCAGTGACCTCAATGAGGCAGCTCCCCTTGCTCACTAACAGCCTCAGGTCTATGTCACACTGACCCAGTGTTTCTGGAATGGTTTGCCTTCTAAGTCCTTTGATTTTATATTCATCTCAAGTGGGTTATTTTGGCTGGCTGAATGTTTGGCTTATTCTGCAAATAGTCACTATGGGGGAAATTTATCTGTATTTGTGAGTAGAGAGACAAAGGAGCAGGTGCAGAGAAAGAACAAAATGCTAGGAAGACAAACACTCCCACCTGAACCTATTCATTATACACAGTGCAGCTGCAAAGAAGGCAGGCTAAGGAGGTGGCGGACTTTTGCGGATCATAAATGTTTGATGCTGTGGAGGTCAAATATAGGAATGAAAGGAATGCTAATAAAAAGAGTTGCTATAACTTTTACTACTGGAGGTAATTGGAATATTCATTTGAAATATATATAAAAATACAGACCTCTAGGCAATTATTCTAAAAGGTCATATTTGCCAGTTTTATACACATATATCCATGATATCTACTATGTATGTATTCTCTATCCCTAATTAGAATTTAAATTCCATAAAAGATAGAACCATATAGATTTCATGTACCCCTGAGATTATCCATCACAGTTTTGGGGTCTACACAGTACCTCTAATAAGCTAGAAGAGAGAATGAAATTAACATTTTCTAATTAATTTATGAATGCTCCTTTTGATAAATTATTGTTTCTATCACACAGAGGTTTGTTTGAAGATTCTATACTTCTTATTCTGCAGATGAGGAAACACACTAAGTGTTTCAGAGGTATGCCCAACTCATACAGCCCATTAGTGGCCAGACATTAATTCAAAAGCAGGTACAAGCCACTTGATTTCTCCAACACACAGCCTCTTCTGTTTCCTATTTCTAAGGCTTTATGTAATTACATAGCACTTACTTGAACAGTCTGGGGTGATTTCTATTTTCAACTTAGTGAATTGATAACTTTAAGTACATTACAAATCTCTTTTACCTTTCAGGGTAATATATTCAAGATGGTGATTCTCTCTTCTATCATAGGTACAAGGGTTGGGGTGTACAATCTTAATAGAGGCTTTAGTTATATCAATCAAAACACTGCTGAGAGATACTGAAGTCCCCAGTCACCACCATATTCTCAAACAGGATAATTCACTTGGCCCGGTATTATCAAACTTGGACAAAAAACACCCAAGGAACACTCTGGTAGTCCACACCGTGCCAAAGTGTTTATGTAATAGCACACAATTAGAACAGAGTCCATTACCCCTACCAGCATGATGACTGAGTTTGTTGATTGGCCTTCATAATGTTACTCCATTGCTACATAAGATAAGCAGCTTTTGGAGATGTAGTATCTCATTGTGCATATTATTCCACTTCCCTTTCTCTTACATTAGTTTCCTTGCTAGGATTCAATATAGGAGCCTATGCTGGCAGATTAAAAACACAGCAAATCATCACATAGTTGTCCTGGATGAGAGTCTGAAAACAAAAGCCAAACTCATAGAGTGTGTGTCAGTTACAGTCAAGTTGAATGGCTTTCCTTTCTGGGGTAGAAGCAGTCTAAGGTAATTAACTTGCCTCCAATAACTACTGTCACCTGGCAGAGATAACACCACAATGGTGCTCGGAGTTGATTTCTTTCACTGTTGGTTTGTAGATTCACAAGCTGTAGGGCGGTTAGTCTTGATGATGGACATTCATGTTTGTCTCAATTTTGCCAGGCTATTCAAATACCTGAAATGTTACATCAACTAGTACATTTTCTTCCACGGTTCTTCATCCTTATTCAACAAAAAGTTGTGATACTATAGCAAGTCAAGGACTATCAATATTATATGCATTATCATTGATGTGATCTTTATTACCAGTCAAGGAGGTACTTAACATCAAATTTCCACTTTAGATCTACCTTCTTGGGTTACTGTTGACACAGTTGTAGTTTGAATTACCTTTGAGATTTTTAGATGAGACATTTGATAGGAAGTTGTTAGGAGAATATTTTAGGAAGAACTCATAAAGTAACTGAGAAGAAAATTGATCATAATGAGAACTTAAATTGTAAAACAATTATGCAGAAGTTCTCAAAAGCAGCTTTGGAACTAGGATTGACTTTTAGAATGTCCACAATTGATGTAAAGTGGTCATGACTTTGGTCCCCTACATGGACCACTCCTTAGATTCTGACTACACCTGGGAGAGGAAACTTAATGGGTGAAACTGCTGCTTTTTATGAAGGGAAGTTCACAAAGAGATAGCCAAATATTAGCTATCAGTATCCCACTCTCCAACTTGCCAATGAATAAGATTCTTACTCTGGAAAAGGACTCTGGGCAGAAAACCACTATGTCCACTTTATGTGTAAGTCCAGAATAAAAGAAGAAAGATTTGTGAAATTCTTAAGATAATTGCATTTATTTTGTAGTTATTTTTGCTTTTAAATCCACCATTTTGATTATCTGTAGATTTACGTACAATAGACATTGGCAAACTTTTTTTAAAAAGTACTATGTAGTAAATACTTTATGCTTCGTAGGCCACAGTTTTTGTTGTATACCTTCTTGTTCTATGTTACAACCTTTAAAAGTGTATTAAAAGCATCCTTAGCTTAAAGATCATGAAAAAAGCAAAAAAAGCAAAAAAAAAAATACAAACTCAGCCTAGTTTGGTTTCCAAGTCTTTGCTTGCTAATTCTGATTTACATAGATATTATAAACCAGCTAGCAGTAGTTTCTTGCTGGTGTTTTATTTCCTTACTTAGAAACCTCCTCTAATAATAATAAGATAAAAATCAACTAATATTTATTCCTGCTTTATGAACAAAATGTTTTAAAATATATAGACTAGTTTAATTTTCACAATAATTCTGTAAGTAGTAATACTTATTTCTATCTGAGAAAATTGAGACATAGAAAGAAAAGTAATGTGCCTAAGGTTGCACTCCTAGTAGGACATAAATCACTGATTTCAATCTAGACAGTCTGATCCAAATTCTACAGTCATAGACATTATGTACATTCTGTGTCTTTTCACTTGTGAGAGAATGCAAAGCAAGGTGCTTGTCGTGATATAAGAGATATGCAAGCATCTAGAAGCCCTTGCTTTCAGCAGAGGTTTTAAGTCTTCAAGATGTTGCTTTAAGCATCATCTATTCTCTACTGTTAGGTTTTGTTTGTTTGTTTGTTTGGTACCAGAGATCGAACTCAGGACCTCGCACTTGGCAGGCATGCACTTTCTACTGTTAGTCTTATTACTTCTTCTTTCCTCACTTCTTCTTATTCTCTTCCCTGCCATTGTTACAATTTATTTATAAAGTAAGACTCAGCACGCACAAACTTTTCTGGCAGATTTTCCTAACATTTCAACTCTAAAGAAAATATATTTCTCTGCTCCTATTTGTACTTAATACATTTCTCTTTTAAAGCATAAAATGTTATTTTGCAAATATCCATGACAATAAATGTCTTCCTTTCTGGCTTAGATCTCTAGGTTACATGCACTCATGTGCTGAAAATTAAGGTCATAAAGAATTTTTAACAAAAATCAATTAAAATATCATATAATATTGGCAAATATATGCCAATTAAACTTTCATTTAATTTCTACATGTATGTATGTACTCAAAGTCTGGAGTTATTTTCTAACTATTAGATTCTGATTAGTTAACTTTCCTGTTACTGAGTGTAATACCCAAACCCATAATTTAAGGGAGGAGTTTATTTTGGTTCACGGTTTTCAGGGGATTCAGCCCATGGTCAGTGGGCTCCAAGATAGAGCCACCATGAAGGAATGTTGTGGTAGAGAAAAGTTGTTCAAGTCATGGAATCCCAGAAAGCAGAGAAATGCAAGAGGGTCAGAAATAAGAATGTACTCCTCCAGGATACAACCCTAGTGACTTAGCTCCACCAGGCTTTATGTCCAAACAGCACATTTAGTTACTGAACTCATCAATGGAAGGAGAACTGATGCATATAGTGGCCACCTTCTAAAAACATGACACTTTGGAGGTTCATTTAGATCTAAAGCATAGTATTTCACTCCTAGTTCCCAAAATGTTCTTGTCCATCTCATATATAATTAGGCCTTGTCTAAGAAACACCAAAGTCCCAGCATCGCTGAAAGTGCAAACTTCTTATTTCGTGCTGAACCATATGGTGAAACTCTGCCTCAAAAAGACCCCCCCAAAAAAATAGTGAAGAGAAAAAGACTCTTTTGGACACATTGCAGGGGTTGGGGGGATGGTCAAAAGGTGTGTCTTGCCACAAATGTTGAAAGAAGTTCTTTAGAGACCAGAAGTAAATTGTTATGGGTCAGAAATTCAAATGTACATAAAGGAAGGAAGAGTATCAGAAAAGATATGTAATACTAAAATAAAATCTATTTTTCTTATTAAAAAAATGCAAACTTCAAGATTTTCTTAGACTCAAGGCAAATTCATAGCTGTGAGCCCCTATAAACAATTTTGCAAAAGATGAGTATTTTCCACATACAATGGCATGGGGCAATATTTGCTTTCCAAAAGCAAGGATTAGGGCAATGGGTAAATGAAGAGTGAGACCAAGTGGGCAAACATTATATCCTATTGCTGCACATCTGGAATGTAAGGAAGGTTGTGGTGCGATGTGAACTCCACAGGATTTGGGAAGCTCCGCCTGTATGGCTGTGTTGGTTTTAGCACACATGGCGTCTTAACTGGGCTGACTGTCCTAATTGACTGCAGCTTTCTTCAGAAGACCCTCCAATTCTTGTAATCTCAAAATTTCCTGGGTCTCCACTGCATCTTTGGTTTAACTCTAACAGTTTAATGCACTGCCTCCTCAAGGGCTCCTTTTCTGGTCTCCTGGACTTTCCTCTGAAATCTGTGTTGAAGCCTCTATGATCCCAGAACTCTGGTATTCTTCATGGCTGAAAATTCAACATCAGTGTGGAACATGCCAAAGTGTGATGCCAGTTTGAGCAGTAACTGCGTACACACGGCCATGGCTGCAGTGATTTCTGAGTGCCTGGATGGCTAAACTAGGGGAAGCATTATTCTCTATGTCCCTGAATGAGCAGGCCACTTCCCCAAAGTCTTTCTTTAGGTGTTTACTGTTTTCCACCTCAAGTCAGCAAAGTGTTAGACTTTGTTAACTACCAAAATGCCTTCAAACCGTCTTTCAGATTGCCCTGATACAAAGTACTTGGCTTTAGTTTCATGCTAAGCTTTTTGGCCACTGTGCTCACCATACCTCTAAATTTTCAGGCACTTGCTTCCCAGCCACCTTTAAAAATTTCAGATCATTTCACTCTGCTTTATGCTTCTGATTTTTATGGTAGATCTATCTAAAAGCAACCAACAATAACCATGCCACAGCCTAAATGTTGAGGTACCTTAAAATCTCCTCACCAGATTAATTAGTCCACCACCTTTGAATTCATCTTCACTCAAGTTTTAGAACGTGAACAAAATGTAGACAAATTGTTTCCCAAACAAATTGTTTTCCCAGCAAAATGACCATCATTTGTTTCTAGTATACCACCCCTTCCTATCTGAAACCTCATGGAGTCTGGCCTTCATTTTGAACATTTCTATCAGCATGCTGGTCCTTTGGGCTCCCACCAGAATCACTCTTCAAGCTTGCTTAAAGCATTCTACGACTTCTCTATCCCAAAATTTCAAACCTTCCAAACTTCTCTCACAACAGAGTTCTAAAGGTTTCTAAAATATTTGACCAGAGAAGGTCACAGCAGCAATCCACTACTCCTTCAAAAATTTCTGTATTATTCAACTTTCTGAATTAGTCATCTTTCCTGCCACTAGACAAAAATATCCCACAGCCACAACTTAAAATTTTTGAGAAAACGTTGTATTTTTGGTTCATGATTTTCAGCATGGTAAGTTGGCTCTAAAACAAAAACATCGTTTTGGAAAAGCATGGTTGTGGAAAGCTGGCAGCTGCTGGAACTGGGACGCAGAGAAACAGAGGATGGGATGAAAACATCAATACAACCTTCCCTCTCTACCCACCACCAGCCAGTTTCTTTTCCTTACATTTAATTACCAAACTCATCATGAATGAGCTAGTGATGAGTATAGTAATCTAAACTCCTTTCAAACACCTAGGATTTGGGGGGAACAGAGCCCCATGATTCTTAAGTATATATCAATACAAACCAATAAAGAATGAAAAACTCAGATCATTGTACCGCAGTCATTTTTGTAAACTATAGCTATTTGCTCTCAAATAAAAATTACCCACTCATGTTTTAAAAACTACTAGCATGCCTTTACTTTGTTGTGCTTTTTAAACATTTGGAAATAAAATATTTTCTCCAAATGTCTGAAGTTCTTGAGAGCAATATGCAATATTTCTGAAACCTGAGACTGCTGGATCCTGTATAGTGATTTATCCTTGTAACCTAAATGCAAACAAGTCTTCTGCATCTCCTCCAGTAACAGATAGACGAAAATTAATGAATTGTATGAAATATATTCAAAGTAAAATATCAATACAAAATATAAATTTGAGTTCCCTTTTTCTGGGAAACACTCAAAAATGCAAAGTTGAAAAGTTTCTAGTTATTTATGTTGTTATTATTCACATGTTTACAACATATGAATTTCAAAGGTCTCCCAAATAATCATATTTAAGTACAGTATATTTAACACACTGAACACACTATGTTTTCTAAATTTCCAAGACAATAATACAATTATCATTGTGCTTTAAGTTTCTTGAGAATTTCCTACTCGTATATAGTGCTTTTCATTGTCCCTAAGGATTATTGTCCACATTGTGGTGGATTTTGTGAGAAAAGGAAAATAAAAGACCTAAGTTCAAAGCAAAACCTGTGAACTCTTCACATTATCCAGATACTTTAAATTTGACTTGCTATGTTAAGAATTTAATAACTTCTTATTTTTCCTTTTAAAGAGTCAATTTTTGACATTTTATTTTTTTAAAAAGAAAAAACCATAAGCAATTTATTTTTGCAATTATAAAAGAGTGCCCTTATCCAAGTCAGCACTCAAAAAACGTAAGTGCTTAATATCTGCCATTTGATAGTATTTGCTAGAATTTTGTAATATTTGAGTTAGCTATTTTGGCTCTAGTCATGTTTTAACTATCTTATCATTGTCTAATAAAAATAAGTACATTTATAAAGTAGATCTGTGGAAAACAATATCATCTTTAGATTCACCAGGATTTCAGAAAGAAACAGAATATCAATAATATAGTGATCCTGATTTTCTGAATGAGAACATAAAGACCAAGTAACATTTTTAGATATAATCTAACTTAAATATTGTAATGTTTATAAATGAAAGATTTTATGCCATCAAGGTCAAATAGGTAAACGGAAAAACAAAACAGGGAAAATGAGGATTCTCAATTTCTCATGCTAATCAATTCTCTTAGTCTCTTATGTTTCTATAAAAAGATATTATAGTATTGTGTTACTTACCCAAAGAAAAGTTTAGGATTGGATTAATGATTGATCTTTCTTTACTGATCTACGTGTTTTTTAAAATTTTCACGTGGTTTTAAAATATATTGTTGTTGTTGGTAGCTATTTGTTCTTACTAGCCCCTTAAGTGGAGAGTAGGTGTCTTATCAAGATAAAGATAATAGATGTCTTCTTATATACTTGACACCATAACAAAGGATCATCTATTTCAGTGTTTTTGCCTTACCCCTACGATACATAAAATACATGCACAAATTAATTCCAGGGAGAAACATAGGCAGGAGCATACATAATTTCTGGATCATTAATTCTAACCGCCAATGTTTATTTGTCTTTTACACAAGAGAGCATATCTGAATGAAGAAAATACAAGTAAAATTATTAAAATGTTAGATTTTAATTTATTCTCCTTAAAAACATGCTTACCAAAGTTTACTACTTTAACACTCATTTGTAGTAAAATACTTGAATTGCTTCACAACAAAGCACAATGGAGATTACTGATTACCAACAACACTTTTACCAGAATTCTTTATGCGGTTATTAGGGAAATAAAACTCTAAAGTATATCTCCATTGCCTACTTCGTGACAAAACTTTGTCCTGTGAATCCAGTTTAAGTCATTTGATGCAAGGATGAAGACTGAAACTTCCTTAAGCTGTTCTACTCATAATTCTGACTTTGAAGGCTGTAAAGTGATTCATTCAAGCTGCTGTACACACTGAGCAACTGTTCAGTGTGCCAGGATGAGGATATGACACAATACCTCATGTCAGTGCATACAGCTTGGACAGGAAAGGAAGATCACCAGCATTTTGATAATGCTGATAAGAGGTTCAGATTTATTCTTAAACCCTCCTTGGATGGAAAGACCAATGATGAATTTATCAAGAAGCCTGTGAGCATTCATGAAATGAGTGATTTCTCTGCATTTCAAACTACAGTCTTATATAAGTCTCAAAGCTAAGCAAGATGAAATGTCAAAAATATGAACAAGAGGAATTTATATTGCAAGTAAGTGATGTCATTAGCCTGAAAAGATGTTATTCCACTTAAGATGACCTTCCAACCAGGTGATTTTCCTGACCTAGATTTTTCATGTTAATAGTCTCATGTTCTTCCCAACTGTCTAAATACTGATTGCATTTCATTCATATGTGCCAGAAAATAAATCTGAGAACAGTATTTCCTATTTTCATCATCAATAAGGTTAAAAGAAAACTCTGCTTCTGCCAGTGAAGTCCTATTAACTCTTCTTCAACAAAACTGGAGTATCACACAAAGAAGTTAAATGCCTAACAGTATTTTCAATGGGGTCAAGATTTTCCAAATAATTATTTCTGCAATTGAGGTTGTAGAACTGAAATAAAACTAATTGCTCAAGTCACCTAATAGAGAAACAGGTTCTCAGTGCTGAGGTTCTACCTAAAGACACTAGGATTAGTTTTCTGGCCATTCGAATAATACTAACATGACAAATTTAAAGGCCAGGAACCAGACGGCAAACAGACAAGAAACTGGTTGAGGGTGAAGTAAGGTAAACTGGAGGCAAATGATCTTAATAAAAATAAGAGGAAGCATGTTCAGGAAATAAATCAATCCAGTTTAAACATAAGAGGTCAGGAAAAAAAACACGAATAATATTAACATTTCTTAGGATAAACACTGACTTTTTATAAAAATGTGTGATTAAGGGTCTGTCAAAAATACCTTATTAAAATCATTTGATTCTTGCACTAGTCATATTCCTAGCACTTATGTGACCTTGTTATGATATTGATTCTCGTTATCTTTCCCTAATTCCTAACAGGAAGAGTATAACATAGTCATAAGATTTCAGATCCCAAAGACATGTATTGGTCTAGAAGTACACACCCAATCCAAAACTGTGGTCTACTTAACCATCAATAGAAGTATCTTTCTCAAGAACTTAATTAATATATCTCAACTGTACTCAGTGATTGGAAGGTGCTATCACTGAAGGACTATGTTAAAGCCAGGATTTCTATGCATCTGTTACATACATATAAACTAGCAAGAATTCAATTTCACAAGATTAGATAAGAAATGGGTTCATTTCCTACTTATATAGAGTGACTGAGACAAAAGAAATTTGTCTGTCTTCATAACAGATAGTTTATTAAAATATATGATCGTGTGTGTGTTCTCAATCAATTCATAATCAAATTAAAATTTTATTTTTCTTTCTGACTTGAATAATTCATTTTACTTTTTTCTTTCTTGTTTAATCCTCTTTGTACAGCTTCAGACATAGCTCTTGGATTTTGATTGTTATCTAAATTCATTACTCATTTCTAGATAGCCTGGTTTTATAGATATTCCATTCAGAATTAAGATAAAGAAGACAAGTGAAACAGGTAGATATACAAATGATTTCCTATTTTTAATTTGTTTTTATTATTAATTTATAGTTATATTGCAGTGTAAGAGAAAATGATTCCATATTCAATGCCACCTTCTCAGGAACAGGATAAAACTCCAATTACAGGCATTTTTATATAGTTAAATGAAAAGTAGAAGACACCATTTGTGTCTTCTGAAAACATAAAACTGTGCCTTTCTTGAAGATGTCCTAGATCATTTATGTCTACTTCCTGCGAAAAGAATAGCAAATAAAGCACTATGCAGTGTTTAGACTTCCAACTGAATATGTAAGGAGAAAATAAATAGCTCTTACATGAGGTAGAAAAGGGGTTATATGACTGCTGGGGAAAATGTTACCCTGAATAAAGTCTAAATAATGACAAAATCCAGGGAAAAACTGGCTAAGCCAATAAAATACCAAATTTTCCAAAATCAACTTATCATAGATATAATGGATAAAAATTTAATTACATAAACATGAGATCTGTTAGCCTAGTTGCTTACCATGATACATATGAATTTTTGTCTTTATTGCACACATGCATGCCCATGTCACACCTCACATTTCATTTCCCCAGTTTCCTGAATAATCTACTATTACTTCCAAATTTCTCCCTCACCATCTCCCCCCATTCTGCCTTGGAATATTTTTTTTCTGTATCTTTGGAGTGTGCTTACTCTTTTCCTCCTCTGCTCCCTGAGATCTAATTCACCTATTAAAATCATACCACTAGATGGGAGGCAGTAATTTGGCATAAATAAATGTTTAAAGATTAGTCAGTTTTCCAAACACTGGAACACAACACCCAATACAGCTCAATGAAAAAGAGATTTAATTTGGCTTATGGTTTCACTGGATTTATTCCATGGTCAATTAGCTCCAAGTCAAAAAGATCATGACAGAAAGTTATGGCAGAAAAAAATTCTTAGTTCATGGTGGTGGGAACCAGAGTAGGGAAATAGAGCCAAGGAGAAAGGGGCCAGGGACCATGACACAAGGTCATGCCTCCATGAACCACCTGCAAACAGAAGCCAGCTTTACAAAACCCCTAGGCAGCTCTAAAACCAATGAAGTTGAAACAATTAAACTTCACCACCACATTCCACCACTTGTCAATTTAACACCTACATACATCTCATTAAACCATACTTAATCTCCAAATAATGACAATACCAATTTCCTAATTTTGCTCAAGATGTTATATCTATCCTATGCACAACTAAGAACTCAATAATCACTTTCCCAAAGTCTAAACTGTCCCAGAAATTTTTGAATGTCTAAGTTTGTTCTGAAATGCAAGGAAAAATCTTAGCTGTTAAATTGTGTAAAAGTCAAAATAAAATTACATAATCATATGGTATAATGGCACAGGTTACATATTCCCATTCTATTTCTTTATTATTTTATTTTTTATTTTAAAGAGAATAATGCCAAACAAAACCAAACAGAATAAAACCAATCAGAACAAAAGAATGAAAGTGATACAGAACCTCAAAACAAGATAACAGGAAATCAACAATGACCAAAATGTCTCCTATTTTCTTTAAAGTAGTTGTCAATATCATTGGACACAATAAAATCAAAGAAAACTAAACAGAATAAAACCAATCAAAACAATAGAACGAAAGCATATTTAAAAAAGAATAAAACAAAACAAAACAGAATAAAGCCAATCAAAACAAACAGTGAAAGTGATATAAGACTTCAAAAAAGGGCAATAGAAAACCATATTCACATTCTATTTTTTTTAACCAAGAATTGAACTCAGGACCTTGCACTTGCCAGGCAAGCACTTATGCAGCTGAGCTGTATCTCCAACCCCATATTCCCATTCTGAAATACAGAAATAGTAGGATAGAAATGAATCAGACTGAAAGCAAGACCTAAATTAAACAGATTGATCCTTTAGTCTTTTAAGTCCATGTCCAGTACCCAGAACATATAATGATGAAATGTGAGTTGCAGAAGAATTTGATAGACCTCCACCTACAGCTTTCCTGGTTGCAGTCCACAAGGCCTCTTTTAGGCTGGCTCTATTCAGTAATGACAGGCTTTCCTTGGAATCTTCTAATCCTTGGGATCTCTACTACACCTTTTTTTCATTCCACATCTTCTTATACTATACTTTTATGGACTGTATGCCTGGCTCTCTCAGCCTTTCTTTGCAATCTGAGTGGAAGCTTCCATGACCTCATAAATCTTGTCTTTTGTCTGCTGGTAAAACCAGAATTACATAGATGACTACAAGGCTGGCCTCTAGCAAGGACAGTACCTGGTTCCCCTTGGACCATGGCTGCAGCAGCCTCTGAGTACCTGCATGACTGAGCTGGTTGCCCTTCCAAAGCAGAGTGGTTGTGGTCTTCTCAAATGAGGATTTATACTTTTCCACATTTGAGTCTGTGATAGGTAGAGTCTTGTTGAATCCTAAGATGCCTCCAAGACATCTTTCATCCTGTCACTGTACAAAGTACTGAGTTTCTTTTTAATTGTGCTAATATCTTCAGCAACCACACTCCCTTTGTCCCTACCTTTATATATGGTTCCTTTTGGGTCAAAATTTAAGTTTTTGAAACTTCTTTGTTATGCTTTTTTGTCCCCAGTTTCACTGTAAATTTTAGTGAAAGTGTTATTGCCACAGCTGAATGTTAGGCTGCTTTGAAATTTTCTTTGTCAAATTCATCAGTCAAATCTTCTTAATATCAGCCTCCCCAAAAGCCTCAGTGTATGGACAAAATGTAGGAAAAAAATGTAACACACATGGCCTGTAATCAAACTCCCAATGCAGTGCTTGTTCCTACCTGAAACCTCTGAACCAGTCTTTTACTGTCTGCGTTCCCTCATTTTGATCTTCTGAACTCTGATCAGAATCACTGAGTGCAATCTCAGGCTTCTCTACCCTGCATCTCCAGGCTTTTCTAAATTTCTTCCTCAGACTAGCTGTAAAGACTTTCAACACACATCGTCAGGTACATATAGTCACTGTAACAGTTCTATATTAAATAGGTCAACTTGTACTGGGATGTGATACCTGAAAACACTTCACAACTGAAAAGAAGAGAAGGTAAATTTGACTCACATTTTCAGAGAGTTTAGTCCAAGATTGGCTGGCTCCAAGGCCAAAAGATCATGGCAGAAAAATAAAGCTGAACGAAGGCAATTCGTTTATCATGGCTTAGAAGTGGAACAGAGAAAAAGAATCATGAAAGTAGAGGACAGGCAGCATATACAGTACATTATGTTACCCCTCCATAACACATTCAAACACATCCAGAAGTGTGTTTGCCAATCCTTTCAGTGGCTTTCAAACCAATATAGTTTACACAATTAAACTCGACCACCATGATATGGATTCTAGTACTAACTCTTTAAAATTTCATTTACTATTTAACCTTGGAAATTCTA
>RJWT010004805.1:0-32419 GCA_004365215.1 Cuniculus paca
GTAGACTTTCTACTTCTGATTGTTCAGTGCTCCTCTGTTCATTGCACTGCTGCACACCCTACTGAAGTTGAAAGTGGCCACTAAATCAGAACTGGTCTTTTGAACCTTAATGTTGTTTGGGGGTCTTAGTTTTGAGCTGACTGCCTCACCCCCTTACCTTAGTGCCTCCTGTTCTGGATTTACCAGCTTCTTGCCTCTTGACCATATCTCTTGAATCTAGCATCCATTGGCCTCATTTCCTTTGCTGTTGTTCTTGGCTTCTCTTCCTGATCTCTTCCTCTGGTTGTATAGTCCTCCAGCTCTGGAAAGCAGGACTCCTCTCCTGGCCCTGTGGCCTCAAGTGTGAGATTTGGGAAAGATACTAAGCCTGATATTTTGGGAACTTTCAGTTACAGCCCGAATCCTAACTTTTCCTCAGGTCTCCCTTCCTCGTACAAGCTTTTCTACCCTCCATTATACTGTTTCATAAGTTCCAGCAGCAGGATTTTCTGAAATCTGCTTGTGATCAAACCCTTATATATTTCACTGTAAGAGACGTTGTTGCTTTTTCATCTTTTTTTCCTCCCTGATAATTTCAAGACTGAGGAAAGTAAAAAGGACTCCTTTCTACTTGGGAAAAGGTTGGAGAATTCTTTGACTCCTAATCTGTATAATATGAACTAGTACTTGTCATCATGATATTCCTTGTCTATTGATGTTGTTTCCTTAAATAAACGGTTGATTCTGTAAAACACAGATGCTTTTCTCTTGTGTCTCTCTCATGTTGAACACAGCTCCCAAAGTACTATAGGACCTGTTAGCATTAATTATGAAAGTCATCGTGTTTATTCACTGACTTGCTTGTGTGCTGTTGCTACCACCAAACACCTGAGAGTCACACGTGTCTATCTCCTCATTCCTTTAAGATAAGACACCTTTGTGAATGAAGGGCCAGTGTAGCTAGGCCCTTTTTCAATTTTGTGAGAGTATGCCAAAAATCCTAATATGGTATAAGGACGGTGTGTTCAGCCTAAACGATTATTTTTGGGTGATTTATATTTTAGCGAAGATTATTTCCATGATAAATTATACATTCAGATACACTTTTGGTAATTATTTTCTTAACTCTCCAGTGTGTGGCTTGCTGTTTTGAGAGAATACCTCCATTGTCACTTCTCTGTGGAGCTTTTCCAAGGTACATTTTGCTTTGCTAGTGTAGAAACAGCCTTTCTGTGGCCATTAAGGATTTCTTGGCAATCCTGAATCAAAATGTCCCTGCCAGAACTTAATTTGGGGAATTGCATTTTTTCCCACTAATTAACTCCATTGTTTCAATTAGGAAAGAACTATTCTTTCCAGCCCAGAACACTGTCTCTGTACAGGAAGATGGCTTTGAAATACTTTCACAATAGAGGGACACATTTGTTGTAGAAAGCCTACCCAGCATCCTTTGTGGCCTCATTTTCAAGATGGCTGATGTGCTTTTTAAGGGTCAGGATATTGGAATCAAAGGGTTATGTAGAGTTGGAAGTTACCTCAAAAAAGTCCAGAGGAAGCTGTAATAATTCTTATTGTCCTCATCTAATAGATAAAGGCTCACTAAATTATTTGGTCCAGGTTCTTCATACTTAGAGCATGAATCAAGATTAGAATGTAGGTCTCTTCTTTCCTTGTACAAGCAAAGTAGCTTTAATGGGTTCAAGGGGATCTTGCATCCTTATAGCTGATCTCATTAGAAGTGCAGTAACCAGGTGGGGGCATGGGTCAGTGGAAGAGCAAGGCTCTGGATTCAATACACAGCATCCCTTCCCAAAGTAAAAATAGTAACTAACTGCGTTGCTAAAATTCATGTCAGCTACTTGACCCTCCTGGTACATGGTGAAGAGATACTTTTCACCTAAAGTATACAACACAGTTAACAGTCTGATATCTTTGGCAGGGAAATCTAAAATTGCTTCCTCTCTATTAATGCAAATTATTATAATTAACATCGGTGATGTATTTAATTGCTATTTGTAAAAACTACTTTCTGTCTGTATAAAGCTTTGGAAAAATAGCTATAAATATTTTGGTGGCTTGTGACAGTAAATTAATTGCAGTACTAAGTTAAGAATGATTTAGAATCTTGTTGATCTGTTTGCTCATTTTCCCAAGCGACTTTGCCCCTTTGAGCAAGGGGGAAAAAAAAAAATCTCCAAAAGACACCATAGCCTTTGATGATGGCTGTTCCTTTGTTATCCTCATGTTGAAGATTTCAGTGTTCAGAGAGAGTGGTAGATGGAAAAAGCTGCCTTTTTGAGGTCTCGTAGGAGGCTCTGGGAGCTGACAGGAGGAGGGGTAATATTAACCCACCCTTTCCTGTTCTTGTGAGGGCTCTTGTATCACTGTACCCATGGAATATTAACCGAGCCTGAGACACGTGATCCAGGGTCAGACCTATATTACATTCAGCTCAAAATATGCTCAAACAGCAACTTTAAGGTTGGGAATGCTGACATCAAAAGGATATTAACAGAAACTGAGCAACTTCCCTTAGGAGCTTCGTTTTATACTACCTAACTATTAATTTATTGGTTATCATCTCAGCTAATAGCTTATCTTGATTTAATAAGTTCCCTGGGTTGACTCCTGTCTGTGTGAAGAAAAAGTAATTTTTTTCTATTTGTTCTGAATCTTTAAAATTTCACGCACTGTCTTCTGGTCTGGTGACCTGGTTTAGTTAGGCTAGGGGAGGGTATAGTTGATGAAACCTGGCTAATGCCCCAACCACTGCCAAAGATGGTCATCATTTGAACACCAGGACAGAGATACTGTCTCATATTGATTCCAAAATTGCTAGTCTTTGGGATGCTGAGAAATGAAGCACGTTTCTTTCCCAGTGTTGTGGCTTTTTGTCACCAGTACCCAACCAGCATCATTGATATCCAAGTTCCTCTTCTTACACAGTATTTCCTTCCTAATAATGTCTGGTATTATGCTGATTCCAGGAGGGGTTGTAGTATATTGATCAGTGTCTTTTGGAAACAATGATTTTACACCTCTTACTCAGTTTGTAAGCTTTTTATTGTACACTAAGAGGAAATGATCTTCCCATTGATAGATAAAGTATGATTCATAAGACTGGACTGTATTGTAAGCACCTGGACAGTAAGAATGGTTTTATTAATGATACCTTGTGTATGTAAAATGGCACTTAAACCATACTTGGTTCCATGATCCAAATTCTCTAAATTAAATTGAGCAAAATAAATGTCTGTGGCTTCCTGTGGTCATCAACAAGTTATCTAATGGAAGATGAGAAATTTTAGAAAAGATGCTGACACACGGGAATGGGGAATGAGATCATTTATGGCTGTAGTGAATGGTTCATTATTTCGTTCATGTAACATTTATTACATTCTTGGTACATTCCAGGTAATGTGCTAAGTTGAAGAAAAACAGAATGGGGTTTGAAAAAGGAATTACTTCTCCTTTGGGGGTGTTCAAAGGAATTACTTTTTAAAAAATATTTAGTTTTTGCTGGGCATGGTGGCGCACACCTATAATACCAGCACTTGAGAGGCTGAGGCAGGAGGATCGTTGCAAGTTGGAGACCAGCCTGGGCTACAATGTGAGCTCAAGACCAGCCTGAACTGCATAGTGAGACCCTGTCTCAAAAAGACAAAAACAAAAATAAACTGAAAAAAAATACTAGTTTCTGTTACTCCACACAGAAGTATAACCTACACACTATAAAATGCATAAATATTAAATGTATGGCTAAAGTTTTTATATAGTGCTACCTTGGTTCATGAATTTAATTCTTAATGATTCTGGTTGCAAAATGAATTGGACAAAAACTGAATCAAAGTTTCTCCCTACAAGATCAGGCTATAGAGTATTTTCTTCAATTCCCCAGAAATTCTTTCATCCCTTGCTTATTAATTATCCCCACTGCATAAATTACCAGTTGTGACTTCTACCAGCACATATCGAGTTTTCCAACTTGATATAAAAGGAACTATAGTGGTAACCTTATTTTGCTTAACATGCTTTTTTGGGGGGCGTGTGGATTAATCCATAGTGTTGCATATCAGTAGTTTTGTTGTATTTTTGAAATTAATTATTATATTCCCAAATTTACTTTTTTGACGTTATTTAAAATGGTATTGAGAAGACTGGGAGATGGCAGTGGCAGTGACATAGTTTTTAAATCTCCGGAGTCCTCCTCCCGCCACATAAGTCAGAATAACTAGAATAGCAAACTAAAAATCTACCTACAACAAAACTAAGTGAAAATACATCCACCTTTAAGTGCCAAAAACTGAGCATTGTTAACCAGACTAGCATAGTAAAGAGGAAGCAAATGGAAAAAAAAGGATGACTTTGGATCCATTGAGTAACAACCCCAGAGCAGCAATAGATACTCACTGGAGATCTTAGCAGGCAAATCCAAGGAGAAGAGGCAAGTCTGGGAGCGACCTTAGCAGGTGAGGGTTCATGGTTAAGATGGATTCAGCCAGAGAAGTCTGGGATCTGTGTGTTCTTGGTACCAGCTGCTCATATCTCCCTTGCAAAATAATTCCCATTAAAAGGAGGAACTTCCTTGAGTAGAATCAAAATTACTTAAGTCAGGCAAAATAGGGGCAAAGAAAAGAAAAGGAAAGGAAAAGGAAGAAGAGGATCAGAACCAACAGATAGGAAGAAGTTGATCATATATGTTTTTGAACACTTACCAAAAATGACAGGAGGGAGCTTCAGAAAATATAGAACCTAAGAATTCTTTCCTTTTTCGCCTTTCCAACATTTTTATTTTGGAAGAGATGCCTATATTTTCCCTGCTAATCATTGGTCATTGAAAATATGATTTGTCTTATTTGAGAAAACCAAAGTAAAAATAAAGAGCAAAATAAAAGATGATAGATAATACGAAGTGAGGAGATAGGTATTTTTGAAATTGAAAGGGGATCTAGAATCTAAAAGTTGTATCCTGGTCTGTCTTTGTTTCCTGTCTAAGAAAAAAGTATACCATTTAAAATAAGCAACAGTATTGATTGTGATAAAAACCCATGCAAAATTATTATAAAGAAACATAAGAACCAAAGCAACATCCTTATGATAACCTGAGAAACCAGAAGAATATGCTTATAAAATAGATGAAAATTGTAAACTAATATTTTAATACATATGTAAGAAAATAATGAAAGCTATGAAAGAACATAAATATGTTTATAAAAATTCAGAAAAGATATGTTTTGAGAAAAGATAAGAGAAAGGAAATGTTTGAAGAAATATCTGTCTAAACTCAGTAAGTAAAAATAAAATATTTCAGAAATGAAGACTACAGGTGACGGCACACAAGAGTGTATCAGTGCCACAGAAAATTCCTGATCAGAGATAAAGGATTGAAAACTGTAAAAGTTTTAGTCAAAGAGAAATTAAGAAAGATCAAACATATTACAGAGAAAGTGATATATAGAAGATTAGGGAGTAAAGATCCAATGCATGTATAAAAGGGATTCCTAAAGAATAAACCAAAGTCTGAAACAATTAATACTAAAATCTATAATTTAATGAAAGTTTCCTAAAATAAAAGGTAAGGGGAAAATCAATCCAGAGCAGCCACCTAGCTGAAAATAGAATAAAAGCCTTCTTTGAATACACAATGATATTTATGCCCACAAGAGAAAAATACCAAATTATTGTTACTCTTTTTGAGAAAACAATGATTTAACCTGAAGAAAATGGAGAAACCTATTTAGAATACTCTAGGACATAAATAGTGAAGAAACGTATCCTCATTCAGACTGATATTCTAGTATAAAGATACAGCAAAGTGTTAACAGATACACAAAGACTCAGAGAATAGTGTTCTCATGCATCTCGCCTAAGGAAGCTACCAAATGACAAGAGACTTTGGCAGAAGACTGACGTGGGACAGTATTAGTCAGAATCAGTAAAGATAAAATTTCATTTGCATACCTTTTTGTTTTTTCTCAAAAGGCTCAAGTACAAATAAATCTTTCATGAATGTCTGAAGTAGGAGATCAAGGTACAGTCAAAGATGAAACAACAGTGTTTACCTAGTTCAGGTCCTTCAGCATCAGCCACAAATTCATTCTGAATGAATATCCCTTAGGGGAACAACCCGATGGTGGTTAAAAGGAAGCTCAGTGTGCCATGATGGAAGAGTGGCCATAGGCCAGTATGCAGAAAAAAACAAAAACAAAACAAGACACTAGAGAAAGAAGTGGAAATCATAGAAGAAATCACAAAGTACATCTGGTCTACCTGGAACTACGAAAACCTGACCTGCAACTTCCTTGATGAGCCGCACATGGACCTGAAATTATACAGGAGGGGAAAACAAACAAACAAACAAACAAACATCTATGAATTGTTGGTTACCCTTGGCTTTTGTTAGGATCCAATAATGAAACACTTGCAAAGAATTCTGTGCAGGTCCACAGCAATAGACAAAAGCAAAAGCTATATTCACAGGTGCCCTCTGTGAAACAGACAGTCAACCGAATAAATAAACACTGTGTTAAGCAATGTTTCCCTTAAGTAACTGTTTCTAGAAGTAAACATTTATTAGCCTAGTCTGATAAAGTAGTTTTTTTGTGTAATTCTGACTAGAAAGGTCAGTGATACTTCAGGGTTGAGATCCTCAACCTTGTTAATTCATGTGCAGGATGTTATGTTTAACATCTGTCTATAAGGCTATGAGGGATTTCTGAGATTGAAACATGTTGCCTCTAGCACTGTGAAATTCTCCATGTAATCTGAATGCCTGGAAGATACACATGTTGATGGTTTCTCTTGCTGTGCAAAAGCAAGTTTATGTAGTTCCTGTGCAGTGGGGGTTTTGTTCATAAAGTCTTTGCCTCCACCAATGTCTTCATGAGTTTTACCTAGTCTATCTTCCAGGAGATTTAATGTTTGTTTTGATATTAAGATCTTTGATCCATTCCAATTTTAGCTTAATGCATGGTGAAAGATATGGATCTAGTTTTAATCTTCGGCATGTGTAGAGCCAGTTTTTCCAGCACCATTTATTAAAGAGGGTATCTTTCTTCCAGTGAATGTGTTTGGCACCTTTGTCAAAAATAAGGTGGTTTGGTGTGCCTGGAGTTGTTTCTGCATCTTCTAATCTGTTCCACTGATCTCTGGGTCTGTGTTTGTTTTTTTTTTGTTTTGTTTTTGCCAGTACCATGCTGTTTTTATCACAGTAGCTTTATACTATAATTTCAAGTCAGGGCTTGTGATGCCCCTGTCTTGTCTTTGTTGCCCATGATTGCCTTCGCTATTCTAGGTCTCTTCTGGTTTCAGATGAATTTTAGGATTGTTTTCTATAATTCTGTGAGATATGCTATTGGAATTTTGATTGGGATTGCATTGAGTCTATGTAACAGTTTTGGACGTATGATCATTTTCACTATATTGGTTCTTCCTACCCAAAAGCATGGGGTACCGCTCCATTTTCTAATATCCTCTTCATTCTCCTCTTCCAGAGTACTTTAGTTTTCAATATAGAGGTCTTTTATATCCTTCGTTAGATTGATTCCTAGGTATTTTATTTTTTGGATGCTATTGTGAAAGGTATTGTTTCCCTAATTTCTCTCTTGGTGAGTTTGTTATTTGTGTACAGGAAGACTTACCGATTTTTGAGTGTTGACTTTGTATCCAGCTATGTTACTGAATTTGCTTATTAAATCTAGTCATCTTTTGGTGGAGTTTTTGGTGTCTTCTATGTAGAGTATCATGTCATCTGCAAATAATGATAGTTTAACTTCTTCCTTTCCTATCTTCATTCTTTCATTTCTTTCCGTTATCTAATTGCTCCAGCTAAAGTTTCCAGGACTGTGTTGAGTAAGAGTGGAGACAGTGGACCTCCTTGTCTTGTTCCTGATTGTAGAGAGTTTCCAGTTTTTGTCCATTGAGTATGATATTGACTGTTGGTTTGTTGTTCATGACTTTTATCAGATTGAGATAAAGACCATCTATTACAATTTTCTGTATGGTTTTTTATCTTGAATGGGTGCCGAACTTTATCAGAAGCTTTTTCTCCATCTGTTGAGATGATCCTATGGTTTTTGTCCTTGGCTCTGTTAATATGGTGTACTATATTTGTGGATTTACATATATTGAACCATCCCTGCATCCTGGGATGAATCCCACTTGATCATGGTGCATAGTCTTTTTGATGATTTACTGCGTTCTGTTTGCCGGTATCTTATTGAGGTTTTTGTATGTATGTTCATTAGGGAAATCGACCTGTAATTCTCTTAGTTGGGTCCTTCTCTGGTTTTGGTATTAGGGTAATGCTTTCTTCCAGGAATGAATTCAGAAGTATTGCTTCCCTTTTAATTTCATTAAAGGGTTTGAGAAGTAGTGGTGTTAGGTCTTCTCTAAATTTCTTGTAGAATTCAGCTGTGAATCTGTCAGGACCTGGACTTTTCTTTGTTGATAGATTTTTAATTATGTCTTCAATTTCATTTATTGATATTGGTTTATTTAGGATTTTTACATCTTCTTGATTCAGCTTTGGAAATTCATATGTATCTAGGAATCTAATTTTAAAGATATAGTGTCTTTGCTTTGGTTACCAAAATATGGTACCTTTCCATTGCAACAGCACTTAGAATTTGTTAAGCACATTTGATTCAATAGTTACACTCTAGAACCGAATAAGATTAAAGTCTGCCTTAAGCAATTTACTCTAGCTCTTTGGCTGCATTTACAGTGTGCCCTATCCATTGGATTTCTTCAGGAATGATCATTTGGGACATTTGGAAAAGTTGAGGTGTCTAATTGCATGTCCTTGGTCCCCAAATTTGAGGATTATTATTGTTCCTAGATTGTGTTGCTTGCAGAAAGATAGGATATGGTCTTTGAAACTAATAGGCTAAATTTTGCTGAATAACATTTTTCCTGGTTTTATTTATCCTCAAATAAGAATAATTTTGAGATATTTAATAAATAATTTTATTGGAAACAACTTTTCTTTGGAATTGTACTGAAATAATCATGTCAGAAGACAACAAACAGGTGGTAAACTTTCTATTTCTGCTGACTTTTGGCAGATTTTTCTTAAAGCTAACAAGGGGCTTCATGTCCTAAGATCTCAGTGGCTTCTTGTACCTTTCAAATATAACAGATTTGGGTCATTCACTGAAGACCATGTTTATTTGTAGTATACATAATCTTAGTGTTATCTTACTGTTTAATTACTGTAAATGACTGACACTAGAAATGTTGAAATATGAACCTGAAATTGTAGGAAATTATTAAATTCTGGTGTTAACGAGCCCAGTAATATTTCTTATTATTTTTGACTGGGCTTTGTTTTCCATTTCAAGGTTTTGGAACCTTCTAAGCTTTGTTTTTCTATGTTTGTTGTTTTCCCCACCTGGATAATTTGAGGACCGTGTGCTGCTTGTCAAGAAAGCCAAAGGTTAGTATATTTGTGGCTTTAGGTTTTTGTGATTCTTGGTAGACCACAACTACTTTGTGACTGCCTCTGTGATTTCTACTATTTTTTTCTTCTCAGAGATATTCCCTTTCTCCAGCACCTAACTTCATAATTCCACAGCTTTTACTTACCACTCATTCTGTGCTAGGCATTTTGTTAGCCATTCATTTTTCCAATGTAATCCTTATGGTGACTGACTGTGTATGTATATGGTAAAAATAGTCATCCATTCTTTCTCAAAAGATAAGAAAAACTGAAATTTATTAAGGGGGTGATTTCTTTTTTGTTTTGTTTTTGGTACCAGGGATTGAACTCACGACCTCGTGCTTGCCAGGCAGGCACTTATACTGCTGAGCTAAGTCCCTGGCCCAAGGAGATTATTTCTTGAGGCCATAAAAATTAAGTTACAAAAAGTTAGAATTTAAATATTGAGACTTTGGAACTAAATCATCTAGCTATAAATTCAAAAATCATCATTTATCAGCAAATTGTTTATCTTTTAGACCTGTGTTTCCTGTTTGCTGAAAATGAAGATAATCCCTCCTTTATAGAGTTGCAAGAATCAAAGACTATAGATCTAGTACGTGGTATACTGCCCAACATGTAATAAATGTGTAATAAATGGTGTTGGCTGTTAATTTACAAGAATATCTCCTTTTAGGTGCTTCTCATTCATTATACGAGAGACAAAGTGTTTAGGCTCGAGCTAGAAATTTGGACATGAATCATGATTCTACAACATACCAGTTAATTAATTATTTAATTTCTTAAAGTCACAACTTTGTTATCTGCAAAACTGGAGCAGTACTATCTATAGGTGCTTGTGAAGTTCAAATGAAATAGTATCAATTAAAATTTAAAAGTATTAGTGTCCAGTCAGCACTCCATAAAGGACAGTTATAGTGTCTTTCCTAGATGTCAGCCTAGTGACAGAAAAAGATCAGGTGAATTCCATTTCCTAAGAAATGAATTCCTGATAAGTCTTCACACTGGTCTACCCAGATAACTTACTTGGTTCAAGGTTTTAACATCTCATGGTAAATTTTTAGGGGACACTAGCACCACCAACGTCCACTTATTAGAGTAGTACAACTGAAATGGTTTACACTTTTAAATTTTGTAGAAAAATGCACCCAACAGATACTATTTGATATTTAATCCTTTAGTTTAGTCCACAGAATGATGGCATCTCAGATGGAAGGGCTATAATGATTATTTGGCTAAACTTTTACCATTGAATTAGATGCCAATAGGAAGGGACTTCCCTTCATTCTCTTTTCCTTTCTGTACTCTTTCCTGTTGGGAAATAAGCTCAATACTCCCACTACACCCTTCCCCATTGTCTAAAGGAAGTCCTTCATCTTGTGTTCCTGATTTATTGTCTTATTTCAGGTTTTAACTTTTCAGGAATTCGTGACTTGCTTTTAAGACAGAATATGAGTTCCAGTCCTATGAAACAATTAGCAACTTTTATGTTCCATGGTTGCTGGTTGGGGGGGAGTGTGCAAAGAAGTTGATCATAAATAAGTAAATTTACAATAAATACTAAATAAATACTTGTCAAGTAAGCTTTTTAGCTCCCCCAAGCGGAGATGGCAAATGCATTTTGTCTTTCCCATTGCTGCCTGTCAATTGGTAGCAGCTTCCTGGACCATGGTTGTAGATTTGGTGATCCTACTCTAAAATAGTTTGTATTTTAAAAAAACCAAAAGACTGCAGTATGGTGTATGGTGGAACATTCTGGAAAGACAAAGGATGTGGGCCAACTTCTGTCAGGTCTGGGAAGATTGGTAGAATTTTAATAGACCGTGAGTGACAGGGATAATTCACATGGGGATGGCTTGGAGCAGAGGCATACAAAATGTCCAGTGTAGCACAGAACAGTGCCTGGAATGTGGCAGGTATCCTGTTGAAGACAGTGGAGTAGATGCTGATCAGAAGAGACTTTCCTCCAGGCTCACAGTCCAGGACCAATCCCATGAGGGGGGTGACATCATAAAAATACCATGACGGTTTTGAATAAAAAATTGCCTCAGGTGGTGCTATCTGGCAGAGCTGCCAGGAGTTAAATGATCTGATCAGATAATACAAGAAGGTAGTCAAGCAGCTTAATATTGGAGGGAGATCTCCAAGGAGGCTTAGGTGGTTTTTTAGGCAGTTCTCGAAGATGTTAGGCATTATCAGCTGATGGGCTCTCTTCACAAGGGTGGAGACTCCCCTTGGGAACAGCGTTGTCTGTACCAGCACACACTGTGTTGGTACATTTCTAGGGAGTCTTATGTTCCAGTTCAAGTGTCTGGGTTTCTCTTGTAAGGCTGTGGCCTGGTGGTGTCAATGGGGACAATACGGCCATTGGTTATAAGCACGATCCTTGCTTATGAACTCTGGTACTATGATCACTAGCAAGTTGCTTTGTCTCACTAACCCTCATTTCTGCATGTAGAAAATGGAAATGATGATGGTTCTGATCTTCCAGGCTTGATGTGAGAATCAAAATAAAGTGCTCCAGTGTGCCAGGCACTGTCTAAACCACTTTACTTATGTGCATTAAGTCATTTAAATAACCTGACAACCCTCTAGTAGTTTTTTTTTTTCAGTTCTAATACATCAGGAAACTAAAACAGAAATTAAGTGATATCCAAATGATTATTCTAAACATACTCAGATAAGTTTTTCTTCTGGTGAACAGTTCCTGCCCATGAAACTAGAATTCTGCTCAAAATGTTCATAGCTGTTCTAGGATTCTTGCCGTGAGAGGTCATTTGATGGGAGACATGGTACAGGGCAGGTTGGGGGATCCTCATTGATCTCGTCAGGCAGACAAGACCATGGTTAAGGTCAGTTTTTGCTGTAATACTATTCCCTGGATCTGCACAATCTTCATATGCTAGAACTTTATTACCATTTTAAAAGAATCTACCTGACTTAATTATTGGAAACAAATCATGAGGTTTTTTGTTTTTTTTTTTAGGATTTGCTTTTATTTTGAAAAGAGATGCATTTTTTTAAAAAAATCACATACTTGTTAACTTCTGGGTAGATCTGCTGACTCGTGATAACCTTAGGTTTGATTCTGGGTACAAAATGCCAAATATTTTTTCATGTTCACCACAAATTTACCAATGGCACAAGATTTGGAACCAAAGGAACAAAAAATCCCGCTTCGTTGTTGAGTGGTGCGGTAAATTTTCTTGGAATGATTTTCCTTATTAGCGTGGCTTCTCTGGGATGACGGTTATTGGGACAGGAAGGAACAAAGCAGGAGAGGAGAGAAGGATTTACACCTGTGTCCCTGAATAGCCAGAGCACCTGCAGAGCATGGGTCTTCCTGGGGCCACATTTTTCTCCATCTGGACAGGTCCTCTGTCCTGAGCCTGCACCTTGAACTGAGCAGGCACAAAGAAGCAGCTGCAGAACATGTAAGGCATACGTGTGGATTGCTGCATGCCAGAGACTGATGTAGTTGGTGTGGCAGGAGACCCCCCCATCCCACCTCAGTGGCTCAGTTAGCTCAGCCTGGGTATTCTTCCACCTATTTGATTTTCCTTTTCCCTGATGGCAGTGCCATTAACATTTATTGCCACCAGTCTCAATCCTATGCATCCTTAAAATCCAACGCAGCCCTGATTGCCAGATGTCTTCCCCATGGGTCCAATCTCTATGTCTCTTTCTCTTTTCCCCCCTCCATCCCTTGACCTTTAGAGAAAAACCACTTTAGTTCAGCCTCAGCCACACACTCTTAGCCTCAGCCTTTCTTGAAACAGGCGGGGGTCAAATGGTGGGATGTCTTGGGAGTGGTCACTGACCCCTCCAGTGTAAGCCAAGCAAGCCCTGGGAGAGTGGCCTGCACAGCAAGTCCAGTTATTCCCACCAGAACCACCGCTTGCCCAGGCAGGCAGAACCCCTGCACCCTGACCTTAGACCCAGAAAGTCTTCTGTTTTGCAGGAGAAGCTTGGCGCATCTGGTCTTCAGGTGTGCTGCTCTAGAAAGCCAGAGTGGGTTGCTAGCAGCCCTACTTACTGCACGGCCTCACCCTCAGTTATTTTTACTCTCGGAGCTTCCTCCCATTCTTCAGGTGCCAGGCGAGGTGGCGCTCATTTGGCTTTGCTTCTGACACAAGATAAACGAGCTCGGGGCCCTGGGCGATTCACTCAGGCTGCCAGGGGGTTCCAAAATAGCAAACTATTTTTCATAACAGCAACGTGATATGAAGGGGGTGCAGCAGGTGCGCTCCGATTCCCAGCCGTCTGGGGCGCGCGGTGTAGGAGAGGACTCATTAAGTTTGCACTTGGGTCCGGGAAAATCAAGGGCCTGCTCCTGCAGTGGCCGCTTCTCTTTGGCTAGGTCAAGGTCTGGGGGAATCTTGACCTTGGTGAAAGTGCAGGGAGCAGCAGCCTGGCCATCTCCGTGGAGTCCAAGCTGGTTTTTTTTTTTTTTTTGGTTTCTCCTTGTAGAAAGATAAGGTTATGGATGAGAATATCTGCTGCATACATTTTTAAAAACCACCTTGTATGTTAAAAAAGCAAGATTTCTTCAAAGTTTCAAATACTTTGGGTTCATTAAATGAATAGTCATTTTGGTTCATTCAGTGAGTGGTCTGTCATTTCAGAAAGCATATAGGGTGGGCATCTCTTTTATTTTCCCTGTTTCCAAAGCTGTAAATGTGAAAGATCAAAATGACATTGCATCTTGAAGTTTCTTTCTTACTCTTTTGACTCATTAGAAAAACACATCTGCTTTCATGGCATTCTGCACTATTAAAAAGTTGGTCCCCAACCCTACAGCTAATAATCTCCCTTTATCCCCCATCATGAATTATGTATATGTTTTTAGGATGGAAATTCTAATAAAGCAAAGAGGATTTTAATTTATATTTACATGAATTGTGAATTTCCTTTTGATGTTTTCCCCCATCAACTTACCAGGTCTTCCTTGTTAGAAATGAGCTAAAAATAAAATTGAATTATATGTTATAATATTAATACTAATGTAGGCTTTTCAAAGGTGGAGTGAGACTGAGGGGACAGATCTTTTGTAAAAATGTCCAGAGTCAAGGTCAGAATATGGGAAAGGAAGTTTAGTGTAAAAGCTATGTGTTAATCAGTGGTAATTGAGTGCATAAAATGCTGGGATCTGTCTTATATCTTAATTTAAACTTTCTTTTCCCAGGGGACCACTGAGTATGTAGTGCATGAATAAATAAATGCCATGACTTATTTTAGAGGCTCCAATCATAATACAATTATATGCATTGCAAATCTTTATATGCTACTTTTAGTTTCTAGGGTGTTGCTTTAAATTATTAAACTATATTGCAGGAAGAGATATACCTCAACCCAGCTATGGAAATGTAGTCAGAGAGGTTAGGCAAAGTAGACAGGAGAATCTTTTGTTTTGTGAGCTTGACACCACTTGAGAAATGGTGATTCTCTTTTACATGGAGTTGCACTAATTACTGGCCAGGCTTAACCAGCTGTGGAAAAACAGTAGTGATTCTTACTGTCTTGTCTTTCTGGGCTTTAGAGACCATTCCTCTTCTCAAAGCAGTGGTGGTTCCTGAACCTAATAGAGGATAATATTACATCTTTTCCTCCTTAAAAACAGCATTTTCTTTCCTCGGGTCACTAAGATCATTTGCTAAATAACTGTTAGGTCCAAAAATTGTCTCTGAATAACCAGAAGAGGTGAATTCAACCTTGCAAATAGTTCTCTAAAACTACCACCTTCCTCCCAAGCCTTTTCTTGTACAGCGTGTATGAGTTCTGTCCATACAGTGTACTTTGCCATCTCCTGCACTTTCTTTTTCTGACTTCTCATTTCTACATCTCCATTTCTCTTCACTAAGGAAACATAAGAGAGATGCTGAGTAGGGGATGCTTAAGAGCACTGGCTCCAATCACACATACCTGGTTTGGGCCCTGTATGTTCTATCCTGTATTTATCAGCTGTGTGACCATTGGCAAGTTATTTATCAGGTGCATGACCTTTGGCAACTCACTCAACCACTCTGTACCTCAGTTTTTTCATGTGTAAAATGGTGACACTAGAGATCTTACTTCATTTAGTTGTTGTGAGGTTTGCGTGTGATACACATAGGAAGTGCCCAGCTGACTGCCCACATGATCCCAGGAAGCAACAGCAATTATTTTATCAGAAACATCTTCCCACAACCCAGACGCTCAGCTGCTGATTTCCTACAGCAGTCCAGTTAAGAAGTCTGGAAAATAATTAGAACTTTGGAGCCAGGGATTTAGCTCAGTGGCATAAGCACCTGCCTGGCAAGCGTGAGGTTGAGAGTTTGATTCCTCGCACAAAAAAAAAAAAAAAAAGAAAAAAAATTAGAACTTTGGTCAAATCTATTTTGGGTGCTGGATTAATCTCTTATTTTTCCCATATTAAGGAAAATCTAGAAATACTAAACATACACTGTTTACCCCATACACCCCAGCCTCATGGTTTACAGCTTTCGTGTGTGTGGCTACTCTCCTCACAAGACCGGATGAGAAGGGAAGGAGGAGCAAAGCAGGGTTTGTGACTGATTCATTAATTTTTTATGCTTCCAAATAGTGATTCATATTATCTTTCTTAATATTTAGGGTCCTGAGTTCTTCTTCTCTGGCTGGAAAGCTAAGCTCTGGTCACCGGAGGCTCAGAAGACTCATGATTATAAATCATCATTGACCTATTCTTTTAAACAAGAGGTTAGAATGCTAAAGACCTTGTAGAAAGTTGACATTGGCCCGTTTAGACTTCACCTTCAAAGTAACCTGATGGCGCTGTATGGGAGAGATAACTGGGGCTCACAGGCCTGGTGGAGCAAGATAGGGGGTCAGCAAGCATCCCTGCAAAGAATGGGAGAGGCAGAGACTTGGGAATGAAGGTCACAGACTCGGAGGCCAGCCAGCGACTCTGGCCAGTAGGTGGGGCCACAGCCCATCACCACCAGCCAGATGCAACTCCCTGGATGCTTTCTGGCTGCCGCATTTGATTTTTATTTTATACTTTGGAATTTGCTTTCTCCTCCTTTTCTCTTTTTCTGTTGCTGTAAAATCTACTTTCTATTGACATGCTGTTTTCTCTTTCTCTTTTTTCCTTGTCCCCTTTGCTTCACAGTTATGTGGAAACCTACTGTGTGCCAGGCACTTGACCAGGTACTACCGATGTGGAGTTGAGCAGGGCCAGCAGGGTCTCTGGGTTTTGGATGCCGACATTTCAAGACCCGAGACCCTGCTTCTCAACATCAAACTGCATAAAAACCACCTGGGAATCTTGTGACTATGTAGGCTCTGATCCAGGAAGTCTGAGGAGGGGTACGGGCCCTGCATTTCTAACAGGCTTCTAGGCGACGCTGGGACTGCTTTTCCCCTTACTTACTCCTGTTAGAGGGCATTAGTGATTTGACCTTGCTATGGGATTGTCAGCTTTGTCCTGTGACTCTGACCTAGGCCAGCTTTTACACAAACATCTGAGAAGTCCCAAGGGTAGCAGGTGGGAAGATGGGGACAAGATCCTCTCCCCTCACTCCCGTGGCTTTCCACCCTGCCAGCTCCAAGGTCATCTTGTGGGCGAGACAGCTCCCAACTCCTAGAGGATAATAGTATATTAAATGCATTGAGTACTATATCCTCTCTCCGGTAAGTTTGGTGCCATTTACTAATTTGCTGCTTTTACATGACTAATTTAACTCTAGTTACTACTCAGTCATTAGGGAGTCACTTATTCACAAAGCAGAATTGAGTAAGTAAATAGTAGGAAGTTGGGAAAAGAAGCAAAGGAAAATAGACCGAGAATCAGCTTTAAGCGCAGGCTGGAAATTGCTGGTGTCTAATGCAGATCCCGATTTAAAGTATAAATGCAGACTCTCCCTCTGTTTTTAGGTCCTGGTGACCCTAAATGAACAGGATCCTGTAGCCCAGAGCAGTTACCTTCTCTTCTAATAAGAATCACATCCCAATAGGATGTACATTTCCAATTACTATGCAAAAACAATGGCAGAATTACTTAAAAATGTACAGCCCCCTAAGGGCTGTCTATGCCGTAGTCCATGTGAATCTATCATTTGTATGCAACTATTGTGGGGAACAACTGAATCCTCCATCATCGGCTATTTAATCAAGCGAGAAGCCCCTAAATTCCTTGCAGAGATTTGTGAGTTATGGAGCTAAATATGTAATTGGTAATATATTCTGCTCTCTGCTAGCCAGGCCTCTTTGGTTCCCTCTGAATGGCATGGTGTTTGCATTGACATTTAGATGATGGGTCATTGTGGATTTCTCCTGTTCACAGCTGGAACCTTGGTGGCATCTCCCATTAGTAATCACTGTGCTTTTTGTCCCTAGTGACTGAGCCATTTACAAACCAAGAAAAGGAAAAATTATGTATTCGAGTACTGACTGTGGAAGAAACATAAACTAACAGCACAGTAGGAAAGGTGCCTAGAGTTCCTTTCTGTGGATAACTGAAGATCAAGTGGAAGTATAGGACTCAAATACTGCTTTTCTCTCACCCTTCCCTATTGGCCATATTGCTGGGCTTGTCGTTGGAGAGGGAGATGAAAACAGTATGCAAAGACAGACTCCAGGATCAACTGTAGCCACTAATGCAGGAGGATGGGAAGGGTATAAAGCCTTCTCCCTGCAAAGATGTACTTTTCCAACCTGTCAAGGTGCCTGGGATTCTTCCTTGCTTTTTCCTGTGCATCTGTGCTCTTGAGATTTTTGGTTAAGATACAAGTATGTTTTATGGGTGGTGCTCTCGTTAGAAAGCCAGGAGGTCACTAATGTTCTGAGAGCCTTGAATGATCAGCTTCAGCAATCTGGATCAGAGCCTTGAGGGACCAGTGGGTCTACAGCCAAGTTGGAGCCAGCCAGAGTGGTGGCTTTCACAACTGGGAAGTCAGGGGCACTGAAAATAAACGGTTCCATTGCTCTCAGTATCGGGTGCAAAAAAGAGAAGAGACATCCATATGTAATGCTATGGAATAATAGCATAGTAAAAGCAACTCATACTCAGTTTTGTGTGTGCGTGTGGTAGCGGGGTTTGTCATAATAAAAAAAAACACAGTCTACCTCTTGAAAAATTTTAAGTGTGGTATATTATACTGTTAACTACAAGGAAAATACCATGTGCATATTTCTAGGACCTTTTCATCTTGCATACCTGAAAAACCATATAGTACTCATTAAGCCCCAAATCCCAATTGCCCTCTCTTTTAGGGTCAGGCAGTCATCCCTCTAGTATCTGTGCTGGGAGTTTGACTTTAGGCACAGCTCGGGTAAGTGGAACCATGCAGTATTTGTTCTTCTGGTTTATTTCACCTAGAATATTATCATCCAGGTTCACCCATGTTGTAGCATATAAAATGATTTCTGTCTTTTTTATGACTGAGTAATGTTATGCTATTTGCATAAACCACATTTCCCTTATCCACTCACCCATGGATGGGCATTTGGTTGTCTGCACCTCTTAGCTGTGGTGAGCAGTACTGTAAAGCACATGAGGATGTGAATAACTCTGAAATTCTAATTTCAGTTCTTTTGTATAAATACCCAGAAGTGGGATTGCTAGATAACTTGGTAGTTCTATTTTTAATTTTTTGAGAAGTCTTCAACTGTTTCCCATAGCACCATTTAAAATTACCACCAGCAGCACGCAACAGTATAGAGGAGTTCCAGTTCATCTACATCCTTGCCAGAAACACTGCCTGCATTTTTGTAATAATGGCTATCATAACAGGTATGGGACAGTATATCACTATTGATTTGGTTTGTACTTCCTTGGTGATTGATGGTGTTAAATATATTTTCATAAATTTGTTGGCCGTTTGTCTTCCTAGAAGAAATGTCTATTTAAATCTTTTGTATGATTATTATTGTTTTGTTTTGTTTTGAGACAGGGTCTCACTATGTAATTCAGGATGGTCTTGAACTCACTGTGTAGCCCAGTCTGGCCTTGAATTTGTAGCAATCCTCCTGCCTCGGCTTCCCAAGAGCTGGGATTACAAGCATGTGCCACCATGCCCAGCTTAAATGTTTTGTGTTTTTTGTGTGTACTGGAGGGGGGTAGTACTAGGAACTGAATCCAGGACTTCAAATGTGTTACATCCCCCAACACTTTAAATTTTAAAAAATTTTTTTAAATTTTGAGACATGGTTTTGCTAAGCTATCTACACTGACTTTGGACTTTTGAGCTTTCTCCCTCAGCCTGCCTAGTAGCTAGCATTACAAGTATACAACCATGGCCAGCCTTGTAGATATTTTGATCTGGTTATTTGTTATCTGTTTTTGTTTTAGCTATTGGGTTGTAGGAATTAATTTTATGTTTTGAATGTTAATCTCTTATCAAATGTATGATTTGCCAAGATTTACATCATTGTATACAGTCTGTTCATCTGTTGGTTATTTCCTTTGCTGAACAAAGAGAGCCTTTTTAATTTGACAAAGTGCCACCTGTCTCTTTCTCCTTCTGTTACCTGTACTTTTGGTATCATATCCAAGAGGTCACAGCCAGATCGATATTAGTGAAACTTTCTTCTTATGTTTTCTTCTAGGTTTTATTTTTCAGGTAGATAAGTCTTTAATTCATTTCAAATATTGTGTAAGATAAGTGTTCAGTTTCATCCTTTTGCATATGGATATTCAGTTACCTAATACCATTTCTTGAAGAAAACATCTTTTTCCCACTGTGCATTCTTTTATTTGGTACCAGGGATCGAACTCATGACTTCGTGCTTACCAGGCAAGCACTTGAGCCACTGAGCTAAATCCCCAGCCCTTCCACTGTGTATTCTTGACCTCTTTTTCACAGATTAGTTGAGCATGTGTTTGTCAGTTTAAGTTCAGTGATGGGCTCTCTGTTCCGTCCCATTGGTTTATACATCTGGGTCTGATTATTGTAGCTTTGTATACAGTGGTACCTTACTTCACAAGCTTAATTCTTTCCATGATTGGTTGCTTTATGGAAAGAATTAAGTTCTTGAACCAGTGTATGTTTTAAAATCAGCAAGCATGAGAACGCCAGCTTTTTTCTTTTTTCTTAATTTGTTTTGACTGTTCTGGATATGAATATGAGTTTTTGGGTTGTTGCTTCTTTTGTAAAAAAATGTTATTGGATATTTTTATTTATTTATTTATTTATTTATTTTAATTTTTGGAGGCAGGGTCTTGCTATATAGCCTCAGCTGGCCTCCAACTTAAAGATATCTTCTTGCCCCAGCCTCCCACCATTTCAAGCAAAAAGTCATTATCTCATATTACTTGTTAAATTAATGGAATTCCTTGCGATAATTTTATACACATATATACACTCATACACACATATATACACATATATAATAAGTTGATCGTGTCTATCCAGCCTTCTTTTACACTCCTTCTCCCACAGCCCTCTTTCCAGGCCCTTAAACTCATACTCTTGGGATTCTGATGGGGATTGCATTGAATCTATAGGTCACTTTGAGTACTGTGAACAACACAGTTTTCCAATCCATGACTACAAGATGTCTTTTTTTTTGTTTCTTCTGTACTTATCTTCATATTCATGTTTATTCTCTACTTATCACATGAAATCACATTAGCATAAATTTAACTTCTTCCAGTAATGTTTTGTAGGTCTTAGTATATAAGTGTTTTACCTCTTTAATTAAATTTGCTTCTAAATATTTTTTGCTTTTTTGACGCTGTGTTAGTTATCTTTCTGTTTCTAGGTCAAAATACCTGACGTGCACAAATTAAAGGAGGGAAAGTTTATTTGGTTCACAGTTTCAGAGGTTCCAGTCCATAGTTAGCTATGTCTGCAGCACAAACATCGTGGTGGAAGGGCGTGATGGAGGAAAGCTGCTCACCTGATGGTAGCCAGGAAGCAGAGACAGGGAAAGAGCTGGAGAAAACATACCCTTCAAAGGCCAGTGGCTTAGTTCCTCTGCATGGGCCCTGCCTCCTCACAGCCCATTCAGCGATGATAGAGTGATTCATTGATGTGGGTTGTGCCCTCATAATGCAATCATCTTCTGAAGGCCCCACCTCTGATAATGTGAGACATCTGGAGAACATTTTAGATATAAACCATAACAGATGTTATTGTAAATGTATTGTTTTCTTCATTTCCTTTTTGGATTGCTTGCTGTTAAGGTGATTTGTATATGCTGATACTGTTTCCTGCAACTTTGATGAATTTGTTTTAGTTCTGTCAGTATTTTAGTGCAGTCGTTAGAATTTCCTACATGTAAGATCATGGCATCTTTGCACGGGTAATTTTACTTTTTTTCTTGTTGGAATGTCTTGCATTTCTTTTTCTTATCAATTTGCTCTGAGTAGGATTTCCAGTACTATGTGTGATGGAAAGGGCCTTGTTCCCAATTAGAGGAAAGGTGTTATTTTTCACTGTTGAATATGATGTTAACTATGCTTTTCATCTGTAACACATACTATATTAATTTCCTTCTATTTCTAGTTTTTCAGTACTTTTTTTGTATCATGAAAGAGTATTAAATTTTTTCAAATGCTTTTTCTCATCTATTGTCATGACATGACTTTTTTGTTTTGTTAATGTGTGTAACACTGGTTTCTGTATGGTATGCCATCCTATCAGATCATTTCTGCTTACGTGATTCTTTTCATTAACAATTGAAATCAGTTTGCTAGCATTTTGGTGTGATTTTTTACATTAGTTTTCATTAGGAATATTTGCCTATACTTTTCTTATTTGTTCTTTTCTGACTTTGATATGCAGATCATATTGACCTTGTAAAATAAGTTCGGAAGTATTTCTCCTCCTATTTTTCGTAAACATTTGAAAAGGATTGGCATTAATTCATATTTAAATATTTGGAAGAATTCACCATGAGGCCATCAGGTCTTGGCCTGTTTACCTCATCTGGAGGCCTAAGGGATGTCTTGGAGGCCTAAAAGCATGGACCTGCCCAGGACCAGTTCTGGGCGGTATCACATTATAATGGAGAGCAGTGACAGGAACACGTTTTGGGGCAAGCAGTCATGTCTTCAACAGGAACAGAGGAAGAGAATGTGTAGGGGGGGGGCGTTGCTCATTTCATAATAGTCTTTTTGAGAGAATTCAGAGGGTCTTGTGAAAACTACCAAGGGGTTGCACATGAAGTGTCTCATATACCCTTAGTGACCTAAAGAGCTCCACAAACACCCCACCTCCACAGGGGTCCATCATCTTCCAACAACATCACTCTCGGGAGCCAGTATTTAATGTCATTGGACTCTTGAAGGACAGCCAGACCACACGTGGGCCATAGTAGAGCCCTTATGAAAGAGATCCTAGAGAGCTCCCCAGATCCTTCCACCATGTGAGGTTACAGAAGAAAACAAGCAACAAAAACCAAAAAAACTGTTTATGAACCAGGAAGCTGGTCCTTACCAAGCACCAAATTGGCCAGTACTTTGATTTTCAAAATCCCAATCTCCAGAACTGCAAAAAATAAAATCTTGTGATTTATAAGCCAATCGTTTTCTATTTTGTTCTGGCACTTCAAATGGACTAAGACAGTGTTTATTGATACAAACCTCCCTCTTACTACTGATTTTTCTGTCTTATAAGTGTTGATAAGTTGCATTTTCATTTTTGTTAGTTTAAAAGTATTTTCTGAATTTCCTTTAATGAGTTACTTGATTTGCTGGTTGTCCAAGACTGTCTTTTTTATTTCCACATATTTGGTAATATTCCTCTTTTCCTTCTTTCATTAATTTCTGGTTTAATTTTATAGTGGTTAGAACATACATTTTTATGATTTCAATCTGCCCGCATTTGGTATGACTTATCCTGTGATTTAACATGAGATCTATCCTGGGAAAAGTTCTGTTTGTATTTAAGTATTTATTCAATGTTTTGTAAATGCCTGTTGGGTTCATTTGATCTACAGTGCTGTTCAAGTTCTGTTTCCTTATTGATCTTCTATCTTCATGTTCTGTCCATTATTGAAAGTGGGATATAGAAATTCCCTACTGTTATTATATTGCGGTCAATTTCTCCTTTCAGTTCTGACAGTGTTTGCTTCATATAGTAGGTGCTCAGATGCTGAGTACATATATACCTATACTTGTTACATCATCCTGTTGAACTGGACCTTTGTTTTTTAGTTTGTAATATCCTTCTTTGTCTGTTTTGGTAGGTTTTGACTTAAAGTATAATTTTTATAATGTGATACAGCTACGTCTGCTGTCTTTTGGTTATCATTTGTGTAGAGAATCTTTTTTAATCATTTCATTTTCAGTCTGTCTGTATCCTTAAATCTAGAACAGTCTCTTATACACAGTATATATTTAGATCTTTGTTTGTATCCAGTCATCCAGTATAATGTTTTTTGACTGGGTAGTTTAATCCATTTACATTTAAAGTAATTGTTGACAGGGGAAGGATTTACCATTACCATTTTGTTACTCGTAACTTGTTTGTTAATTGTAATTTGTTCTCCCCTCCCCTTCTTTTCTTTTTTTAATTTGTGTTTCATTGATTTTTTCTTTTTTTGGTAGGGATGTGCTTTGATTAATTTCTCATTTTCTCCTGTGTATTAAGTATAGGTATTTTCGTTCTGGTTACTATAAAGCTTACATAAAACATAAGAATTTATTTTACTCTTGTAACAACTTTAATTGCATATGAATACTCAACTGTTTTACTTCTCTCTGTGTTCTCATAATTCATATTATTCATGTCACAAGTACATTTTTATATTGCACATTAACATATTTTTGTACTTACATTTTTATATTTTCATCTTTTAAATTCCATACTGGAGTTAAAATGATTTACATACCATCATTACAAATGACCATAAAGGTATTCATCCATGTATTTACCTTTACCTGCAAACTTTGTACTTTCAAATGACTGTGTTAGTGTTTAGCATCTTTTCATTTCACTGTTTAGGATTCACTTTAGCATTGTCATAAAGCAAGTCTAGTATTAGACTTAATCAAGTTTATAAACTTCCTTAGTTTTTTTTAATCACAGAAATTATTTATTTCTACCTTATTTTTTGAATGATAGTTTTACTAAGTATCATGTGTTTGGTTAGCAGTTTCTTTCAACATTTTGAATGTATCATCCTTCTCCCTTTTGTCCTGCAAAGTTTCTGCTGAAAAATCTCCTGATAGTCTTAGAGAAGTGCTCCTGTATATAATGAACCATATCTCTCTTGTTGCTTTCAAAAGTTTCTGTCTTTGACTTTTGATACTTTGTGTACCATATGTCTTAATGTGGATTTATCCTAATCTTCATCCAGTTGGCTTCTTGAATCTGAGTATTCATTTCTTTGCCCGTATTTGAGAGGTTTATGACCTTTCTTTCTTCACTGAAGCTCTTTGTCTTCTTTCTCTCTTTTCTTCTTCTGAGACCCCATGATTCATACATTGGTCCACTTTATGTTGGTACATAAGTCCTAAAGTTTTCTTTGCTTGTTTTTACTGCCTTTTTCTTTTCATTTCTGTGACTAGATAATTTCAAATGACTTGTCATTGAATTCATTTGTTATTTTTTTCTGTTTTGTCAAGCCAGCTATAGAAACTATGATTATTTTCATTTCAGTTGTTAACATTCTTTATGTCCAAAATTTCTGTTCGGTTCTTCTTTGTATTTTCTGTTTCCTTGTTGGTATTTTAATTTGTTTATCTCATAATTTTCTTGACCTCATAAAGCATCTTTATCATGGCTATTCTGCATTCCCTTCCAAGTAATTCATAGATCTCTGCTTCTTTAGGAAAAGTTTCTGTTGATTTATTTTGTTCCTTTCTTTGGGCCATGTTTCTGTGCTATACATATCATAATTTAGTGTTACTATCTGTACATTTCCAAAAAAAGCCATCTCTGCTGGCCTTCATGGACATGCACCATACAGGGCAGGACCTTTACTAGCTTTACAAGCTTTCCAGTTTTGAGGGGCTTCTGAATCTGTTGGGGGTGTTGTATGACTTCCTTGGAATTGTGCATGCAATTTCAATTAGAGTTAGAGAGACTGATCAATCTTTTTTCCAGGGTTTCATATTCTCTCTCTCTTTCTGGTGTCTGTCTGGGGCACTGCAAAGCTTATGATTCTAAAGTAGGAATTTATCCAGCTCTCTCATGTTCTCAGCAGGCTACAGGCATCCAAAGTATGCCAGCTCCCCATCTGGGCCCTAAGTCAGAGGAGAGAGCCACATGTTGGTTCTTAGCATGGTCAGATTCAACAAATTTTCCTACAGTGAAGAATTTGCAAATAAAGGTGGTCCTCAGAAACTTGCATCACTGAGCTCCTACAAATACCTGAGTGGTGCTTACTGTGCTTGGACCTGGCTCTGAGCAGTTTGTAAATATTAACTTGCTGAATCAACCTAACAGGTCTCTGAAGTAGGTAAGTATTTTTGTTTCAGATGAGGAAACTGAGGCAAAAAGGCATTAATTTTTACACAGCTACAGTGTATCATTTTTTAATGCCAAAGCTCTCTTGATTTTTGCTTTAAGCTTTCAGGCAGCATATGTCCTCAAGGATATGTTCCAAACAACCACCACTGTTATTTGCAGCTTGCCATGTAGCAAGGTTTATGCAAAATCCCATGAGGGTTACACCTTTTTTTGACAGATTGGACCTTGGAACTAAATAACCTGTAGTGGGTTGTGTGGCTATTAAGTAGCTGAGCTCACACTAGAACCCAGGCCTCTTGGTTTCTAAAATTCATATTCAACAGTAAATCGCCTCTTTGTCAGCCTCCAAGTAGGTTAAAGCTGGGAAGGATTGCCATACTGACCTGTTTACACATTCTCTGTCTTCAGTGTTGTAGATGGAGTTTAGTGATGTTGGCCAGAGGCTGGAAAACGATAGCAGAATCCTTGGTAGTTATAAGGGGAAAATGGTGCTTCAAGGAGGCAGGCCCTGTGACTTTGGTGAATTTCAGTTCATCAGTGAGCACTCCTCACTGAAGATAAGCTTTCATTCTGTTACATATTTTAGCATCATGAAAGAAAAGAGTATGTTGTGTTTGCCTTCAGGACACAATAAGTTCGCTTCTCCTTCTCACTACCAGTGACATCCTCCACTCTTTCACAGACTTCCATCTGAGTAAAAACAATGGGAATGAGATCCACTGAATGCCCGTGGCCTCTGTCCCCTCAACTGGCTTCTGGCTCCATAAACTGATCGCCAGCTTCCTGCTAGGTATTCTCCATACTGAATAAACCAAGTCTTCTCCCGGTGTCTCAGATTCCTCCTCCTATTTCCAGTCTCTGTACTCCAGGCAGATTGACGCCCAGTGCTCTTACTGCTCAAGGCCACACAAATGCTTTCCCTTCAACCACAGAATAGCTCATATTTCCCCTCTCCATCCTGCTGTCACTCGTGTTTGAAGAAGCAATGCCTTTATCCTGAAGAATTAAAACTCTTCAAAATAAGGAAGCTTCCACAGCTAGGATAAAGTGCTGTATGTCTTTAGGGGAGACGGTTCCTGTCTAGGTTCTTGGTGTCCCTTCTCTTGCCCCTTCCAGCTCCTTTCAGCCTAAAATATACTTAAGCTTCCCTTTTTCATGACACAAAAACAGACAAAAATCCTCCACAGTTTTTATCCTCTAACTGTAAGCCTGAGTCCCTGGATGCAACCCCCAGAAACAAAGGGGGAAAAGAAAGTCAAGACATGTTTCTTCCCTAGTGTTTAACTCTGTATTTGACTTCTGCCCTTGGGGTGCCCCAGGGAGTTCACTGGCTGGGTTCCCGTATTTCTACACTGCTTTGCTGCTGTGAGGGGTCTCTGCAGCAAGCAGCCCTCTCAGTCCTGGATCCTGAATCCAACTTGCCCCTGGGGCCTGCACTGTGACCCTTACTTGTCTTCCCAACCTTCTAGACTACCCTTTTCTGTCCTCCATGTCCTCCAGTGTGCTGCAGCTCTTGCTGGACTCTCCGCAGACCCTGTCCTGCCTACCTCTGGCTGTTTCCTCAACCAAACTGGAGTTATGGAATGTCTTTCTTCCTACTCTGTGTCCACCTGTGAATGTTCTATTCATCTTTCAATGTCCTAGTCAAATATCACATTTTCCAGGTGGCTGGCTGTGATTTCTTCCAATGAGATCTGCTTTTTATCTTCTGCTACTCTTCCTCTAGTAGCAGTTGCGTGCCTGTCTCTGTTGAAGGGCTGTGAATATTCTGACTCTTAGATACTTTTCTTTCCCTTCAAGATGGTAACTCTGAGTATTCATGTGTGCAATCAAACCTTGACAAGAGAATGGTTCAGTATCATCCATGGTCAGAAAGAAGCAATGAGTTCCAGCAAATGCAGGCAGGTCAAGTTCACAGAACAGGTATTGTAAACTCTTCCAGTATTACAGGACTTTCAGTTGACTTTATTCTGTCCAGGCCGTAACTAGTTCATACAATCTCCCACCAGTCGAGTGCATGTATTTACTGTGCTGCATGCATTGGGCAGCCCTTTGGATGCGTTTATTCTCATAATAACCCCTTTAGGTGAGCACTGATTATTCCTCTCATTTAGATTAAAATCTCATCTAGAAAATGAGCCTTAGAGTGCTGTAGTCATTTGTCACAGGTCACCTCACTGCAAATGTGCTGTGCTGGAGCTCACACTCAGGCTGGTTGGGGCTAATGCCTGATCTCTTCATGACCACATTACTGTTTCCACAGGAAACTTCATTGTACAGATTTTCCTAAAATCTTCATTTGTAATAAATTATTTAAATCTAAAACTCACATTCAAATTCCAATCCCTGATGCTATCTTGGGTGTGTGGTTCACTGCTTGTGTAGAATATGAACCTGCTTTTCTTGTCCTACCTGTATCTTGATCTGTTGTTACCTTAAGAAAGGAGGTTGACATAGAATTTGATGTTTCCTAAAAAGATATCACCTTCAAAGTTCATCCTTGTTCTCCTTGATCATACTGAAGTCCTACGTTGTGTTGTTGACCTAAAGCAGAGGATAGCTTTGTCCCCTTCCTTAGAGAGGAAAAGTCCACACATGATAGATTATATGCCTTCAGAAATAATTACCTTACAGAGCACTATAATCTCCAATGTATAAGTTCATTGATAGGGGAAAAGCTCTGCCTTCTCAAGGTTATTTTATTTCTTCCTGTATGAACACTGTTGACTATTTTTCAACGGTGAGGTGAACACTGTTGATTATTTTTCAATGGTGAGCTATATTTGACTAGATTATAAAACAGAAAGTTCCTGAACAGACAGGCATAACAGCTAAATTAATATTGTCTGACACTTAGTAATTGCTTAGTAATTTCCATGTGTGAAATGGCATGTGACTGCTGTACTAGTCAGCTTTCATGTTGTTAGGACAAAATCTCTGTTGCTAGGACAAAATCCCTGATACTCATACTTCAAAGGAGGAGACATTTATTTTGGCTCAAGGTTTCAGTCTGCGTTCAGCTGATTCCAAGGCAGGAACATCATGGTACAGGGCATGGTGGAGGAGATATGCTTAACTCATGGCATGTGGGAAGTAGAGAGCAAAGGAAGAGGCCAAGGACCAGATCTAGTCCTCAAGCTCACACATGACCCACCTAAGTATGCTTTATTAATTTCCTAGGTGTCTTTCAAGCCAATCAAATTGATAAGATTAATCATCGCAGTTACTCTAAGTTGCATAATATATTTGATATATTTGTCCTTCCAATAGCACCTCTGTGGCCAGACATTAAAACCGAAGCTTTACCAAACCAAAATAGAAACATAAAGAGGTGCTTCTCATATAACTGCCACACAGAAAGACAACTTTGTCTTCCTGTCTTGTGTTAAAGACAATCCCCAAGGGTTTCCCCATAATCGCAGTGTTCAAGCACAGTGGACTCTCCTTTAGGATTAATTGTATCCTTTTAGCCTTCATTTATTGGAAAGTTTCAGTGGAAAGGAATGGTGCCCTTATTATTACCTAGCCAATAAAGAAATTTTGGTGATTTTAATCTAGAAATCTGATTTTGTATAATTATTTATTAGCCCAAACAGCTCTTATCACATGAATATTAAGCCACTTAGAGGAAAAAATAGAGAATAATTCTGTGATTCTGGAAGTTTGCTCAAAACAGGATGTCAATGTCATAATACGTAGAACTGACTGTGTGGATATCGGAGACCACAGGTTTCTAAGAGAAATCCCTGGAGCTCCGGTCCTTCCTCTTTCCTTACCCAAAGCAAGTTTAGCATCTAGAACTGTGTTATCCAGTGAGTCACTAGTATCAGGTATCTTTGAAGAAGATTCCTGATACTAAGATTGTCTCAGATGACCAACACTGACTGGCAAAGCAGGATAAGATTGGTTTTATACTTTTCTTAGTTACTTTTCCCATTGCTGAGATAAATTACCTGACTCCCAAGGTTAAAGGAGGAAAGGTTTATTTAGCTCACAGTTTATAGAAATTTCAGTCTGTAGTTGACTGCCTCCAAGGCAGGGTGGCATGGCAGAGGATATCTTGGTTACTTTTTTCTTATTGCTGGAACAAAATACCCAACACCCAAAATGAAGGAAGGAAAGGTTTATTTGGCTTACAGTTTTTGGAGGTTTCAGTCCATAATCAGCTGGTTCCAGGGCATGGTGGCGTGGCACTAGGGCAACACTTCAAGGTGCAGCCAGAGCAAAAGGGGGAAACAAGCCTCTTCTTCTCCCTTATATTGTACACAGGCCACTCCCACCCAGGGCGGGTGTAGTCCTCACAAAATGTCTGTGCCCTCCTCTTGCACAGAATGAGGATAGTAAGGCTCCTGTCTCCCTGCTGAGTCTCTCAATTAAACTTCTAAACTTTTCAAGTTGACAAAATGTATCAACCATAACAGAGGAGAAACAGTTCTTGGCAACAGAAGGCAGAAAACAGCAAAGAAGTGAAGAAGCAGCAAGCAACAAGTAATGGCAGCAGCCCTCTTTCTGTCCCTTATCATCTAGCCAGGCTCCATACCCTTAGGGCAGGCAGCATTCACACCCCAGGGTGGGCCTTCCCCTTATCCATACCCAGAACTGCACCACACCAATCAGTGGACTGATTTAGTAATCCCTTGATCAGTGAATCAGTTCAGCCACACCGAGAACTGTGTTATCCAATGAGTCTGCCATTTCTCATTCAAGTTGACACAATGGGTAACCATCACAGCAGCTAACATAAAAGAGTAGCCATCGCCTGGCTTTCCATCTGCATGTCAAGGAAACTGGGTTCCAGTCTCACTGCTGTCCCTAGTAGATGAAAGACTTTGAGCAAATTTGTGTTAAGATGTTTTTGCTGTGAAATCACAAAGCAAGTTTTAGCATCTAGCTATGTTTTTTGAGTGAGCATTTATGATACTGAAGAAGGGTCAAGATTTATGATTGGCATCACCAGGGAACTCTGTGTTGTGGACAGGCCCTGTGAGCTGGGATGAGGCTGAGGTATCAGGACTTTTTAGAGCCTGTAGTCGCTGTGTGGGGATTTTAGTTTAGAATTTAGAAATAGCTGCAAAGTAAGCTGGTAAACTGAGAGTATTTTTGATTCAGAACAATATTTTACATGCATTCTGACAATTCAGTATGCTTGATGATTAAACAGTACCAACAGGGAAGCCACACTGAGGTAGGAAGTCATTGTCAATATGATAAGAGCAAAATTATACCCGCCATCCACTTCAAGAAGGAAATTCCTTGTAATTTTATATTTCCCTCTTCTTTGTATGGGAAGGTTCTTTCAAAAACATTTCTAACATGTAGTGTATGACCCTTGGAATGTATCATTTACCTAGGGAATAACATTCATTTTAATATCATTTCACCCAGGAAGAAAGACTTAAACTCACATTTTCTGATCCACTTAGTTGATAAGATTCTCTAAAAAAAAATTCTGACTGGCAAAAGGAAGATAATTTAATTTAAAGAGATTAGATATATTGCTTGAAATGTAAGTCCCCCAGAATTTGACAGCGGAACAAGGCCAGTGAACAGAATCCTCCTTGCTAATACAGGCGTCAGGGAATTTATAAGTTGGGCCGTCAGTCTTTGCTTCATGGAATGATGTCGATGTCACTGATTTTTAAAAGCTGACATTCATTAAGAGCACCCACAGTGGATATGTATGTAGAAGGATTCTTGACAAATCAGCCGAGTGTCAGCCTTCTATAAAGGATTACAGAGTGATGCTTTTCGACTTTGAGCTCTCTCTTCAGAGTGAATGAATCCTGCCTTCGTAAAGTATATGAAAGTTTAGGTTTCCCTGCTGATAGGGAAATAGGCTGATTTTACTTTTTCTTTTCCCAGCAAAACTTGGAGGGAACTTGAGAGATATAGAAGGAGGTATTTTATTATTATTTTTTTAAGTCAGGGGTTGTATACATTCCTTTTGTCCTTTTACTATATAGTTATCTGTCAAAATGTTATATATAATCCAAGAGAAAGTAGCACATGCCTATAATCTCAGAACTCTGGGAGGCTGAGGCAGGAGGATTCAAGCTCTGCATGGACAATTTAGCAGGATCTTGTCTCAAAATAAGAAGTATTTTTAAAAAAAGGTTGGGAACGTAGTTCAGTTCAGAGGCCATAAAATTTACATACACCTATGTCTATCTGTGCATCACAATAATGTGTGAATTAGCTGTTATGATTTATACCCATTTTTCAGATAAGGAAAACAAGACTAAAAAAGGTGGTCTAGTTCTTTATCCGAATCATAGAGCTTCAGAGAAGAGGAATTTGTAAATTTTATAGAAAATTTATCAGCTGTTGAAAACTCTTGTATTGATGAGGCTGCTCTTTGCAGGGGCATGAGAAGCATTCTGGTACTGGGGGCTCTTCCAGCTTTATTTTCTTGTCAACAGCTATGAGCAGAAGCATTGCAGCAGTATTTATTATTTCAAAAACAGGCACACACGGTCCCTGCCCCCGGTCGTGCTGTTAGATTGGAAGCAGTGCCGCCTGCAGCTCTATGTAGCCTCCTCTCTCATTACGGCCTGTCCTTGGAACACAGTCATTTTCTGTGTCGCCAAAGGTGTCATTACAGGGTGCCCGCTGTCTGGTTAGT
>RJWT010004806.1:0-10865 GCA_004365215.1 Cuniculus paca
GCACGGGGAGGTGTGGAGATGGGCACGGGGAGGCGTGGCTCATCACGATCTATTTTCCTAGCAACCTACCGCATCAGGCAATTGCCAGGTATTAGGATGTTGAAGCCACAATGATCCAGCACAGGAACCCAGGGCTCTTGACTTCTGATCCAGGCCTCTTCCCACTGAGTGAGCTACTCCCAGCAATTATCAGCACTCTCTGTCTCTCTCTCTGCTTCCCACGGGGAGAAGCGATTTCTGCTTAGAATAAGCCCAGTTTCTTTTCACCCCTCCTCAAGCTATCCACACCATTTTTATGCACAATATAGACTCAAAAGATTTTTCATACATTTTAACAAGTTGGGGAGGAATTTGTGCAGTGGAAACTTTTTTTTTATTTCCTGAAGAAAAATTGAATAGCAGCAAACACCTCATTGGAGGGGGAACATGTCTGGGAGAGCAGCCATTTTTAGAGTACACGAAGTCACAGTCACAGCTGATCCACTCTGCAGTGTCACTGTGCAAGCCGAGCTAAATATTGGAACACTAGGAAACATTCACTGCGCACGGTGTTCCAAACCCAACTTTGCAAATGGTCTTTTAAGATGCACACATGTTGTGTGTTTGAGGTACATAGTATATATTTTTCTTTAAGCTCACCTATCCCTTATCCCTCTGTTTACTCCATCAGTCAGTACTGTTAAAGGGAATTCTTATAAAGTCTTTGATTTCAAGTGGGGGAAGGACAAAGGGAATCCCCAGTGTCCTATCCTTCTTTCTAGGGAACATTTGTTCATGCTGCAACATTTGATATTGTCACAATTTGGAGGAAAGGTACTATCAGCACCTACTGGGTAGGTGCCAGGGATGTTAGCAAACATCCAATACAAAGGACAGCCCCCAAAACAAAGACTCATCTGGCCCAAAATGTCAGTGGTGCCACAGTTGGGAAACCCTGCTCTGTGAGCGTGGCATGATGACTCAGGGCTGGCCTGTTATGTGTTTCATGAAAATGTACCTGCAGACCTCTCCTTCAAGCATTGTCTCTTTCCATTCAAATGTATTTTAAAATATTTAAAAGAAAAGGCACCCAGAAGCACATTTCTGGTAGGGATGAAGTTATGAAATACGTAGTTCAGAGAAGAGATTATTTTCCATGGTGACTAGATATCCATCACAAGGGAGGGACAAATGAGCACGTTCGAGTATAACTGCCAGGTAAATATTTTCCTGACTCCAAAGAGATGTCATGGACTTTTACTCAGGGATGAGGGCTGGAGGCTCAAATCAGCTGCTCTTCATTTTTCTGACTCTAATCTGGAGGGAGATCAGCCGTCCTTGATGCAGAACGAAAGTTTTGAGACCCCATTACTAATAGGGAACCAACCTCTTCCCACAAAGGGCCTAACTGACAAGTATAATGAGACAAGGCAACGTCTGCACTTGTCAGTTGCTGAAATATATAGTTCTGGATCGATTTCTTCCCCAGGAATCTTTCAGTGATCAAGGGCTGAAGAGCCCAAGCAGGTGTAATAGAGATGTCTTGTTTCATGTATGGGTCCAAGAACTCTAGCCTAGAGAATTTATTTAATCTGACTAACAACACACTACTGGTAAAGGTTGACGCAGTTCCTGAAGCCCCATCTTCCCTGTTCTGGGTTGGGTCACTTTCTTACTGACTATATCAAAAGAGCACTGACTTGAGAGTGAAAAGTTGTGCACAATTTTCTGGGACTTTGAGCAAGTATTCTAACACCTCTAGACCCAAGTTTCCACTTCTGTAAGTCAGGATAGCTATAATGTCTAACATGTCCATGGTTCCTTGTGATCTCCATAATCTTGCTGGATCTACCCCTCTTACTAGGCTTCTGAGGGCTTCAGTCTTTTCTCTCCACACAGGAGAGGGGCAGCTGCTGAATGGAGGGGACAAGGCCACTGATGAATGGCTGAGAGATGAGAGAAAGAATAAGACTGCTGTGTCCACCCAGCTTCTCCCTACCTAGCATCAAGGAGGCAGCAAACAGGGAGGGTTTGATGGGGGCATGAGCCACACAGTGAGATAGATAGGTTGGGACCAAGGTAGCTGCAGTAACAAAAGAGTCAAGCTAAGAAGAAGCTGGACAAAGCACAGCCTTAAAGAGCACCTCTTGTTTCTTTGGTTTGCAGAAAGTGCCATCTCTCCATCCACCCACCCACTCATCTGCCATTCATCGAGTATGCTGATCTCTGCGTCCACGGTCACACTGCCCCTTCTTTCGTGTGTGTGATCTCCTTGTTTTATAGGGACATTTGTGATGGCATTTTAAACCTACCAGGATAATCTCTTCACCTCAAGATCCTTAATCACATGTGTGAAGATCTTTTTATCCAAATAAGGTAATATTTGCAAGGCCCAGAGATTAGGACCTGGATATCTTAGGGGAAGGGGCATTTTCCAGCTTCCCACACCACCTCATTGTTCAGGTATGAAAACTGAGGCTCTGCAAAGTAACACGACTGATGTGGTCAGGGTGGCAGCCTGTTGGGGGTTGGGGGAGACCTGGACATGGGAGAGGAGATGGGGCTGGGACTTTGCCAGTGCCTGCTGAGGTTACAGATGCGTGCTACGAGCCCAAGGGACAGGTAGAGTGACTAGTGCACTCCAGCATGCTGAGGATTTGCCCTGCTCAAGTACTGGGTCACATCTCAGGAAATCCCTTCTTCCTGGGCAAACAGAGGCAGCTGGGTACACTTGTTTCAACACTCATTTGAGCATAATTATTGCCCTTAAGTGTGGCCAAGGCCATGGTTCTGTTTTTCTGGCTGAGGAAGAGGGTTTCTCTGTGCAAATTGCCCCAAAACAAACAGTATAAAAAGAGATACATTCATGGCCTGGGAGCTCTGGTGCTGTTACAGTTTGGATCTGGAATGTTTCCCAAAGGATCATGTGCTGGGGGCTTGGTTGCCAATGCAGCAAAGTTCAGGGATGGGGCTTTTAGGAAGTAATTGGGTTCTGAAGACTCTGACCTCGTCAGCAGATTAACCCATCGATGGATTCAAATTCAGTGCATTGTTGGAAGATAGGGCCTAGTTGAAGGAAACAGGTCACTAGGGCATGGTCTGTAAGGGTTCATCTTGTCCCTGCCTCCCCTTTCTCACTCTTTCTGATTTCTAGCTGCGTGAAGTGAGCAGCTTTCCTTCCTCCATGCCCTTCTGCCATGAAGCTTCTGCCTCACCACAGACCTAAAAGCAATGGAACCAGCTGACGGTGGACTGAAATGACTGAACCCATGAGCCAAATATAAATCTTTCCTCCTGTTCATCTAAGATATTTTGTCACAGTAACTAGAAGCTGACTACCACAGTTGGCTTAACAGAGATTAGAAATAACAGTGGTTTCGGTAGTATCCTATAATAGAAGGTCATTTCTCACCCACTTAGCCTGGTTCTACACAATTCAGAGCTTGGATGGGAGTTCTACAGAGTGGAGGACCCGTCTTCCTGATCTTACTGCTCCAGCATGGTCTAGGAGGTCGCTCTTGTTCATGTGGTCCAGCACAATCATGCTCCCTACATCCTTTCCCTGCCTTATTCACTCTCCATTTTTATCTAGACAAATCCCCCTAGTACACATATCCTACTTAGACCATCTAGAGAGTTGTCGCCTTTCCTACTTAGATCCAACTTATACAGTTACTTGGTGGCCTAACAATGAAAATAGCTGCAAAGTTAAAAGGGACAAAGCAAAGTCATAGATACCCATTGTTGATACATCTCAAGATAAGACAGAGGAGTGAGGGCATTTGATTACCAGACCTGAGAAGGGAGGGTGTTTCCAGGAGTAAGCAGTTTGAGTTGTATGAACCTACAGGGTGTGAGCTGGCTTGAGGCTGTATCGGTGGGCTCTTGAGGATCCAAAAACAGACTGAACTTGGGGAGCAGGAAAGGCTGCACTGGTGGGGTAAGCAGGCGAACTCAGTGCATTGGCTGGAGGAAGCAGGAGTTGAAGATAGAAAAGATCAAGAAGGGACAGGCAAGAAACTCTGCTTGGATGTTAGAAAGAGGAATAGAGAGCAGCTGAATCAGAGATGACAAGAGACTCTTGGGCGGTGAAGTAGATCACTAGGGGTCATTGCATGGCCCCTGTTATGGGTTGAATTATGCCCCTGCAACCTTACCAAATGTCTGTGCTCCAGCATGTCAGAATGTGACTATACTTGGAGACAGGCTCTTTAAAGAAGTAATTAAGCGAGGTAATTAAAGTGGGCCAACCCAAGGTGACTGGTGTTCTTATAAGAAGAAGAGAACAGAACACAGACATGTACAAGGTATGAACAAAAATACGGTGAATATTTAAATTTAAAAAAAATTTTTTTACAGTAAAAGGCATGTTGGCATTAAGCCCCTCAGAATACTCCCTCTCACATCAAACGCACTTGTCCCACTGTTCTTGTCACTTTCTGAAGCGGTTCTGGAAGTCTTCTTTTGTGAGTGTCCTTAGTTGTGCCGTCATGGCTGCCTCAATATGCTGAATTGATTCCAAACATTTTTAGCAATTTCTATCCAACAAAAACATTATGGTGTATCCTCATCCACCTTATTCACTGGATCTGACACCATGCATCTTCTAGCTCTTCTCCAAAGTCAAAATAACCATGAAAGATAAACATTTTGCAGCAATTCAAGACATCAGAGAAGCCATGACAATGCAACTAAAGACACACACAAAAGAGAACTTCCAGAACTGCTTCAGAAAGTGGCAAGAACAATGGAGCATGTGTGATCAACGTGAGGGGAAGTATTTTGAGGGGGACTAACGGCAATGCGTCTTTTACTGTAATAATTTTTAAAAATTTAAACGTGTTCTATATTTTTTGAGCACACTTCATATAAGGGAAAGAAAATACAAAGACACATAGAGAAGATAGCATCCTCAAGCCTCAGAGAGAAGCCTCACAAAGCACCAACCCTGTTGACATATTGATCTTGGACTTCTGGCCTCTGTAACTATAGGAAAATTAATTGATTATTTATATCTCCCAGTCTGTTCTATTTGTTACAGCAGCCTGAGCAGATTCATATGGTCTTTTATTTACTGACATATGTTGATATTTTCCAGTAACCTTCTCTGGGAATGTTTTGCCTAATCAAACTTTTTTCCATTTCTTCTACTTTTTTCTTTTAAATTTTAAGAAAAAGTTAACATGCATAAAAACATAAAGAATATTGTGGTGGATTTACAAATGGCAGTCAACTTGTAATACCAGCTGAACTGAATCAGTGTGGTGCTGAGTGTAGATGGCCCACCCGAGGATTGTTGCCAACATAAAAGGAGAGGTGGAGAGGAAGAGTTGTTGTTTGGTGCTGTTGGTTCTCCTGTTGCCATGAGTTCTCCTGGAGGAACTTGTTGAACCTCTTCCCTGATATGAACTTGGCTGTTCTCACTGTCAGAGGAGCTCGGGACCTTGTTGTACTGAGAATGCCTGCAGTTCACTTTGGGGGAGCTCTGGTCCATACTTTGAGCATTGCTTCCTGGCTTCAGTGCAGAACCTCCAGCCCACTGGCACAGATCCTTCATCACGCTGGCACAGACTTTCTAGCTTCCACCACTGACCTTGGGGCCTTTCCCAGCACAGGCCTGTGAAATAGACTGATATGAGTCATTGTTGTGGGCTGTAGTTGGACTTGTGGGAGGCATTGTCATGGGCTCTAGGTCTTCAGATGAACGCATGCAGGCTATTTCCATGGGATCCAGGTTCTCGACTGGATTCTCTAGGTCTTTCTTGTGGGGACAGATTTCCTGCTGTTTCTTTTGTATTTGACTCCTTGGTTGACCATCATAAAATAATACTATAAATTATGTGTCCTGTATTGTCTTGTTTTCCTTGTAAACCCCTGACTACAACAAATGTTATATATGCATATCCTTGTTATGCAAAATTAACAGCTGTAAAAAGTTTTCCCATTTGACTTAAGCACTTTGAATAAAATAATGCAGGCATTATGAATATGGTAAAATTCTTTTGACCACAACCTTGAACCCTTTCCTCTTTCCCTCTTCAATAGCAATTGCCATCAATGAACTGAGGTGAATTCCTTCAATCCAAGTGTCTATGGAAAACATTTAGAACTGGTTTGTGTGGTTTTTAATTAGTCTTGCTACATGTATTGTGAACCTTAGCTCTACCATTTTTTAATCTTATGTGTGGTATATTTCGAAGTATAGCAAGCAAACCATGGTAAAAAAAAAAAGATGATATTAAGTGATATGGAGAGTAGGAGGGCATCAAATAACAAAAATTTTCCCCACATTGTGAGTTGTCTGTTTTTAATGAGATCCCAGTTGTTGATTCTTTGTGGTAGTTCTGTGCAATTGGGGCTTTGTTCATAGTCTTTGCCTACCCCAATGTCTTTAATAGCTCTACCTATTCTATCTTCCGGCAGATTTAGTGTTTCTATTTTAATATTTAGGCCTTTGATCTATTTTGACTTCTGTTTAGTGCATGGTGAGGAATATGGGTCCCTTTTTAATTTTTGACATGTGGAAAGCCAGTTTTTCCAGCACCATTTATTAGAGAGGCTTTCTTCCAGTGAATGTTTTTGGTTCCTTTGTCAAAGATAAGGTGGCTGAGTATGTCTTGAGTTGTTTCTGCATCTTTTAATCTACTGATTCTCATATCTGTTTTATTGCAAGTACCATTCTGTTTTTATCACAGTAGCTTTATAGTATAGTTTCAAGTCAAGAATTGTAATATTCCCTGCTTTGCCTTTTTTGCCTGTAATTTCATTTCTAGATCTCTTCTGGTTCCAAATAAACTTTAGGATTATTTTCTCTAATTCTTTGAGACATGCTGTTTGAATTTTGATCAGGATTGTATTAAATCTGTATAACAATTTTGGGAGCATGACCATTTTCACTATATTGGCTCTTCTTATCCAAGAAAAATGGATCTTTCCATTTTCTGATATCCTCTTCAATCTCTTTTTGCAGAGTACTGTAGTTTTCAATGTAGAGGACTTTAACTTTTTTTGTTAGATTGATTCCTAGGTATTTCTTTTCTTTTCTTTTCTTTTACTTTTTTTTGGATGCTACTGTGCAAGATATTGTTTCCCTAATTTCTCTCTCAGTGAGTTTATTATTCATTTACAGGAGGGCTATTGATTTTTGAGTGTTGACTTTGTATGCAGCTATGCTTTTCAGTTGGTTATTTTTTCTTTCTCTTTCCTTCTTTCTTTCATTCTAGTACTGGGATTCGAACTCACAACTTCACACTTCTCAGCAGGCACTGTGCTGCTGAGCTATAGCTCCAGCCTGAATTGGTTATTAAGTCTAGAAGTCTTTTGAAGGAGTTTTTGGTATCTTCTCCATAGAGAATCAAGTTGTCCACAAATAATGATAATTTAACTTTTCCCTTTTCCTACTCCTTTTATTTCTTTCTCTTATCTGATTGCTCTGGCTAATGTTTCCAGAACTATATTGAACAACAGTGGTGACATTCTTGTTTTGTTCCTGATTTTAGAGTGAAAGCTTTCAGTTTTTGACCATTTAATATGCTGTTGACTGTTGATTTGTCATAGATGACTTTCATTGGATTGAGATAAAGACCATCTATTCCAATTTTCTGTGGGATTTTTATCATGAGTAGGTGTTGGGCTTGGTCAAATGCTTTTTCTGCATCTGTTGAGATTATCATATGGTTCTTGTCCTTGTCTCTGTTAAAATGCTGTATTATATTTATTGATTTGCATATGTTAAACCATCCCCTGCATCCCTGGGATGAATCTTACTTGGTCATGTTGTATACTTTTCTTGATAATTTGCTGCATTCTGCTTGCTAGAATCTTATTGAGGACTTTTTAATCTGTGTTCATTAGGGAAATTGGTCTATAGTTCTCTTTTCTGGTTGGCTCCTTCTATGGTTTTGGTATCAGAGTAATGCTTGTTTCCAGGATTAATTTGGGAATATTGCTCTCCTTTCAATTTTATTAGAGTTTGAGAAGTAGCAGCATTAAGCCTTCTTGAAATTTCTTGTAGAATTCAGCGGTGAATCAATCATAACCTGGGCTTTTCTTTGCTAGGGTTTTAATTACATCTGCAATTTCATTGACTGATATTGGTTTATTTAGAATTTTTGTATCTTCTTGATTCAGTTTTGGTAATTCATATGTATCTAGGAATCTGTCTATTTCTTCTGGATTTTTCCATCTTATTAGAATACAAATTCTTGAAGTAGGTATTGATGATCTTCTGAATTTCTGAAGAAACTGTTGTGATTCACTCTTTGCATTCCTAATTGTGTGGATTTGAATCTTTTCTTTCTTTTTTTTATAAGGTTGGTTAAGAGTTTGTCAATTTTATTTCATCTTCAAAGAATCAGCTCTTGAATTCATTGATTCTTTGTATGTTTTCTTAGTCTCCATTGCATTAATTTCTCTGATCTTTATAATTTCCTCCCTCATATGAGCTTTGAACTTGACTTGCTCTTATTTTTCTAGATGCCTGAGGTTTAACACTAAATTGTTTGTTTGACCTTTTTTTCCCTTTGGTACGGGGATAGAACTCATGACCTCATGCTTACCAGGCAAGCCCTTGAGCTGCTGAGATAAATCCCTGGCCCCTAAGTTGTTTATTTGGGTTTGTTCTGTTTTCCTGGTATGGAAATTCACTGCTGTAAATTTCCCTTGTAGGAATACTTTCACTGTATCCTGTAAGTTCTGGTAAGTTGTATTGGCATTATTGTTTAATTGTAGTTGTCTAATTTCTTCTTTAATTTCATCTGTGACCCATTGGTTGTTGAGGATGGTGTTATTTAATTTCCATGTGTTTATGAAATTCTTATGACTTCTTTTGCCATTGATTTTCAATTTCATTGCATTGTGATCTGATAATATGCATGGGATAACTTCAGTTCCTTTGCATTTATTTAAGCATGTTCTATGAGCTAGTATATGATCTATTTTGGAGAATGTCCTGTGTGCAGCTGACGAGAATGCATATGCTGATGTTGTTGAGTGGAACCCTCTATAAATATCTACAAAGTCTATTTGTTCAGAGGACATTATATATCACTGAATAGAAGATTGAGAAAATTATCTACCTGAAGATTAAGTATAAAAGAAGTCTCTGAGGACAAGTATTAAATACTTGCTAATCTTTTCCTTTAAGAAAGAGAAAAAAACAGATTCTGTGCTTTCAGCAAGCAAAGTACTGCTTTCATACTGCTGTCATTTTCCATGGTTTATAACTACGATTACCTTCTATTTAAAGTTCTCTCATCGTGATACTAGAATAGAGATACTATAAAATAAACTTACTTGAGTGCAAAAACTAGATTTAAATAAAAATATGAGGCTAATAATGGTACAGATGATATGTGAATATTGGATATAAGTGAAAGGTGTTCACAAGTAAGATTTAGGGGAAACCAGATATGTTCATGGGCATGGTGATATCTACATTTGTTGGAGACTCTGACAGCCTCTGGTACCATAAAACATGTTTCATTTTTGTTTGTTGCAATCATGAAGAAGGATTGATGATCTTCCTTTGGCAAATTAAGAAACTGAGTCTCAGTGGGGTGATCTAAGTGTGTAAGTTTCTATTTGAACAGTTTCAGGCTCCTGTGTCTAAGCTATGCTCAGTGTCTTGCAGTCTTTTCTATAGACTACATCTTAAAGAATACCTGATCTGATGAATTAAAAGGGCTGTCAGGACCTAGAATAAGGTGAATCTCTCAATGCCATCTGAAAACTGTGATGTGCCATTGCGGGGTGCACACGACTGGTGCAGTAGGCCTAGAACTTAGGTTTGATGATTTGCTGCTGCCATCCTGAGATTCTTAATAGTTTTCCTTCACTCATGTTTCTAAGTTGGGTGGGAGGATGGAGCATTCATAGGTGGCTTGGAGCTTGGGCTCACCTGTAGTGCTCTTCCATCATCTCCCTGTGATAGCTTATCTGCATCCAGCTCTAAATCCTGGCCCCTGGGCTCCTCCCATTCTCATCCCACAGGAACAGTTGCCCTCTGCCCAACTTATAAAGGGTCCCTGTTCTGCTATTAATCTTTCTTGACCTGGGTAGAGGTAGAGACAGGATTGGAGTATGTTTACCAAGATGTCTCAGTTGGGGCAAGGTGTGGCTGTCCTTCCCCACACTTACAGTGTCATGGCCTGTTTAGTGGCTAACTGAGCATGGACCTCTCACTCACCCTTCATCCAGAGACCCATGGACTGTCACTGGGGAGTCATTGCCATTGTTGGGGAATTGCCTGTTCACTGTGGACTGGGGCAGCAGCATGCTTGTAAGAAGGGAAGACTGACTTCCTACCCACTGCCAGGCCCCACTTCCCATGTGCTTTGAGCCCTACAAATTATGTAGTTGGGCCTGAGTGCCATACCAGCATAAGTGAGTCCCCAGTGTATGTCTGTGTATGCTGTGGGCATCCACGTGGAAAAGCAAGAATGTAAAGGGAAAAGCCCAAGGGATAGGAAAAGTGTTTCATGATGCAAGGGGCAGAAGCATTTACACAGACATGGCCCAGCACAAACAAAAGAAACCCCAAACCTCAGTTTTCCTCTCAAATTTATTAACTTGCTATGGGCCTCTACTTACCCATCTGTAGAACGAAGAGGCTGAGGCAGTGTAGTGTCTGAGAATAGAATGGGAATGAGAATGTATGAACTGTCTTCTGGAAAAGTGCCCAGATGCCAGACATTTTCACATGTGATGCCACAATTTCCTGAGAAATTCATTTCTAGACCACAGGGACTCAGGTGAGGAATTCTTGCACCAGAAGTTCTCTGAAGGTTCCTCTTACACAAAGCTGGGCAGTAAGGGCAAACAGCCTAAAAAAGCTAAGCAATGGGAGACTGGCTGAAATGTTAAAACATCAATCAAGACCAAAAAGG
>RJWT010004806.1:10965-32507 GCA_004365215.1 Cuniculus paca
GAAAGAAAAGGAAAGAAAGAAAAGCAAAGCAAGTTCACACCCAGGGAGCAGAAACTGATGGATTAGCAGATAAAAATGGAGGAGGAATGAGGAGCTGCAGGAAATGGGAGCATTCCATGAAGCAGAGCTGACTCATGAAGTGTTTGTGCTGATGGCCCCCTGGAGAACTTACCTAAATCCCGCAGTGGGGGTGACAGCTGCCAGCCTGGTCTCTGATGGGCCACCGAGAGATTTTTAGGGCCAGCTGGCCAAAGCTCTGGAAAGAAAGAGTGGGTAGACTCCAAAGAAAGCAGCTCCAGGGCCCAAAGAGGGAGGAGGAGAACCGAGACACTAAGCAAGTAAAGCAGCAAAGGGCCCAGCAAACACGCGTCCATCCAAGAAAGGAAGGCTGATGTCGGAGGAATGAATGTCACACATGACACACGCGGTGGGGAGGAAGGCAACCGCAAGAAGGGCAAAGACGAACCAGGGAAGTTCTGATGTTTATAAGAGATGTGATAGATGAATGTTTTTGTTTGTGGGAGAAGACATGTGAATACTTGTGTTACACATTTCATAATGTAATTGCATAACTTGTACAAAATTTTAAACCCACACAAAGCAAGACGAAATGTTACTCATAGACACCTAGATTGAAAAAGAAGAGTCCCCAAGGGGCAGACCAAGGTGAACACATGGGTGGAATTATTTCTTCTGGATCATAGCCCTCCCCACTCATGAGAGTGAGACACATATTTCAGGAAGAGGGCTGGGAATCAGACCTAGATTTAAATTTGTGTTCTGACACTCCGAGCAATGTAATTGTAGCTATTTCAGCTATTTAAATTGCAATTTCATTCTTCACCAAAGGAGAAGGTTGAATTTGTCATGCCGGTGCTGTGGGGCAGTTACAAGCTCTTATGGGAAAAAATGCATGTGTAATAGCTTTGTAAGCTGTAAATTACTTCAAATGCAAGACATTATTTCTCTGCTCATTTATTTGTTTATTACCAATTCAACTACTCCCTTTATCCCTGCCAAAGTGTTTTCACAACACTAAACAAAGTCACAATGCCATAATAACTCAGTCCACTTTGTCCTTCATTTCATTACTGTTATTGGTGAAATGCGCTAGGATGGAGCATTATCCAGTCATTCTTTCACTTATTCTTTTATTGAATCATCATTCTTTTGGCTCATGGTGACTTAAGCCCTGCTGAGCCCAGAATCCCACAAATAACCAGGGAAACAAATATAACATTTTCTCTCCTGGGGGACCATGTTTGTAAGTGGTGGTTTTATGTCCCACCAACAGAAGGGAAGGAATTCTCACTTGATAAGGTTAGGCTCATCAGATTTTATTTTAATTCTTGTCAAACCTAAACCTGCATGTTTCTAGAGATTCATGTAATTTTCTCCTGGGCCACTGCTGGCTTCTTCATTTTACTTTCCCTGAGACCCACCCTTTTACTGCTTATGGTGTACATTAACCCCATCTTGGAATAGACCACTTTAGTGTTATTTTATTTATCACAGCTATGGAATATGATGTCCTCTCCTTGAACTGCAAACTCCATAAAGACAATGGCCTCGTTTTCCCCAAATTATGAGTCAAAATCCCACAGCCCAAAGGATGTGAAAGTGCTGGCATCAGGGTCCAGCACTGCTGGGGGCAACCCTGATTGTAAGAGGGAGGCAGCAGTTTGCTTCCTCCTTAAGATGTCTCCAGGGTCCAGAGCTGGGAGCACGAAAAGCAGAACCCAGCCCCAGTGGTGCCCTGTGGAGGCCGATCATTCCATAGCTTGCAGGTAGAGTTGTCTGGAGCTGTAGGAGGCACTTCAAAGAGGTGGAGATGGGGGAATGAAGCATCCATCTTTACGATGTTGGTGGGGCCCCTGGGGCCTCCCACGGCCACATACTGTGCAACACAATGGAGATAATACTGAAGCCAGGATCAAGACTTGACTGGCTGGGCATGGTGGCAAATGACTGTAATACTAGCACCTTAGGAGGCTGAGGGAGGGAGATCACGAGTTAGAGTCCAGCCTGGGCAATTTAGTAATTTAGCGAAAACATCTTAAAAAGTATATATAAGTAAATAAGTTAATTAATTAATTAAAAAGGTTGAGGGTGTAGCTCAGTGTGCAGGTCCTGGGCTCAATCCCTAGTACTAGAAAAATAGAAAAGAAAGAAAGAAGAAAGAAAAGAAAGAAAGAAAGAAAGAAAGAAAGAAAGAAAGAAAGAAAGAAAGACTTGATGCCCCTTTCAACAATTCATTTAAAAAAATAATCAAAATAATCTGTAAACACCGCCCCTTGCCAGCTCCTCCCCACTAAGCCTCTAGCAGTTCAGCCGCAACCCCTTCTGCTCCTCCCCTGGATGGTTCTTCCCCTTCTAAACCTTTCCACTGCACATCACAAAGTTCAGTTTTTCCCTTTTTTGTGAGCAAAGACTCTCCTCTGTGTGATGCCTTTCCCATCCACACTACAGCTGACTTCAGGGGACCTCACTCCAGGGCTGCCTTCGGGAGACGGGAGGACAGTCACTATGACTCCTCTGGTCCCCTGCCATTCATTAACCACCTTTTCTCTGTGTTGTTCACTGTGACAGAATACTTGTCACATCAAATTTAACATTTGCCTGTTTTGATTGGGGTTTTTGGGTTTGTGATGGTTGTCGTTGAATTATAGGTATTTTGGTTGTTGTTGTTATCAAACTCAGGTCCTTACCAGATATGCGATCTGCAAATACTTTCTCCCATTTTGTATGAGTCCATTTTCTGTTGTGGGAAAAGACCTGAGACTAGGGAATTTACAAAGGAAAGATGTTTCTGTTGGCTTCTGGGGGTGGAGGCCAGATGTCCAAGAATGGGCCCCACACCTGCCGAGGGCCTCGTGTTGCATCAAAAGCAGGAGGGCAAGTGGGCGTGTCCTGTGGAGGCAAAGTATGAGGGGCAGCCTGCCTGTGTGTCAGGCCACTTTTCCAGTAACCAGTCCAGTTCCCTGGGGAAGACATCAGTCCTGATGATGTAATTACCTCCAAAGATTCCTCTACCTCTTGGCACTGTTACATTGGGAGCTGATGTCCACATGAGTTTCAGAGGAGGCAAACTGTGTTTAATCCATGACTTTGCATTCTCTTTATAGTGTCCTTTGATGCCAAGAGTTTCTAATTTTAATAAAATCTGCTACATATAATTCTTCTTTGTGTGGCTTGTGTAGTGATACCAATTGTCTGCTATTTCTAGCCTTGCAAGTTCATAGTGGTATTTACTTTGACACCAACCCATTACTGGGGCCCCTTGACTCAAGATGTCTCCATCCCCTGACTTCCTATTGTGCCCTTTTTAGTCCATGCTTAGCTATAGTTTATCCTGATCATTTATATTCCCTGGTCTCATTTTAGATGATAAAGTGTTTCTGGAATCTGCTCAGGCTCAGAGTTTTGCTTCTTTTGACCACCATTGCCAAGGACTCTTTTTATGCATTTCTGGTGAACCATTATTACACATCTCATCTTATGTATAGCAAAGAGTTTTTTTTTTTTTTTTTTTTTTCTTTGCTGAGGATCGCACTTACAACCTTGTGCTTGCCAGGCAGGTGTTTATGCCACTGAGCTAAATCCCTGCCAGCAAACAGTGTTTTAAACCCAAGTTCTCTTCATGTGTAGATTCTCTCGGAGCCCGACCTGTATCTTCTGAGCTTAACCCCTCCCCAGACATGCTTCCAACTGCTGGCACCCGGGTGCCAGAGCCAGCTGTGTTTATCTGCTGGTGAGGGTGACACTGCCCACTGATGCAGTCTGCAGGATGCTGAGACCCAGCCCTGAACCAGGGACGGGAGGGAGCTGGTGGATGAGTGCTCTGGCTCCCTCACCTTTTTGGAAGCATACTTTTGAGAGATGTGTTCCATGCTGCTCCCCAGAGTGCTCTACTGGATGAAGCCCCAGATACCCACAGCGGTTACTGGTCTGAGAGCGCAGTCTTTACTGACTCCCTTCTCTTCTCTGTCTCCCTTTTTTACTTTCTTCGTATTGCCAAATCCACGACTTGTTTCAGCTCCTTGTTTCAAAGTCAACATTGCAGGATACCCAGACCCAAACACCATCCGTGCTCCATCCACCTTCCTCCCAGTTGATAACCTCGTATCCTGCTTTGTGGAGAGCATGCAGCCAGCTGTATTTGTGTGGAGAACTGTGGGGCTCCACCCACTTGTCTCTGTATCCAAAGCTTCACACTTCTAAATATAGCCATATATCTTAGCATCAGAAGGGAAAAGCCAGGCACTCCCTGTCTGCCTTTCCTCGGGAGTCCTTTCTGTGTAGTAGGGTCTTGTTTAAACTCCCCTCCTCTTCCTTCTCCTCTCTTCTTTCACTCTCTTCCTCCCCACCTTCTCCTCTTATTATTGCTCCTCCTCCTCCTCTTCCCTTTCATCTTCTTCTCCTTTTTTTTTTCTCTCCCCCTCCCTTTTCCTTTCCCTCTTTCTGTCCTGGGTACTGAACCAGGGCATTCACACTGAGCTATAAGCCTTTCTAAATTTTAAGTTTTAATTTAGAGACAGAGTCTCACTAAATCACTAACTTACAAAGGTTGGGTTTGAATCTGTAATCTTCCTGCCTCAGATCTCCCGTGGCTGGGATTACAGGTGTGAACTACCACACCTAGCTTCTCCTCTTTTTTAAAAGTACCTTTCTTTCTTCCTTTCTTTCTTTCTTTCTTTCTTTCTTTCTTTCTTTCTTTCTTTCTTTTCTTTTACTCTCATTTTTCTTTCTGCTTTAACTTAATTGGAAAAAAGTACAGGTTTTCTTGAATTTATCCAAAAGTTTGTCGCCATTCCCTTCCATCCCAGAATGCTTTGCATTTCCACTTGACCTTGCCTACCATTTCCCCTTCCTCTGTGACCTGATTTCCAACCAGTTTGCCTTAGGAGTGCCATTGCAAGGTCCTCCGTGGGGCCTTATTTTTCCAAATTCATTGGTCTTTGATTTCCTTTTATTTTCCTTTTGTGTTATCTTTCCTCCTCTTCAATCTGTTTTCATGCTTAGCTCTAGTAACATCATAAAGTGTGGTGATCACATTACTCTCTTGCTTAAAAATATTTTTTTTCATTTCACATAGGATCTCTCTAGGTTCCCCAGGTTGGCCTTGAACTCATGATCTCTCCTCTTCAGCCTCCCTGGTAGCTGGGATTATAGGCATGTACCTCTGTACCCAAATGCCTGCTTAAATTTTTTTGAGAATTCCTACTGTTAAAAGGAAAAACACCATTTTTCTAATTCTTGCATGAGTTATTCCTCCATAAATAGTCTCTTAACTTTTCAACTTATTTCACAAACCCTCCACTACAACTACTGATGTATTATTTGGCCTCAGAATATCCAAATAATCATTCTTGCCTCCCAGAGATCTCTCAGCTTTAGATACCTTTATTTCCTCTCCTTATACAATTCATTCTCATTTACAGTCCTACTGTTTTCTCCCAGCCCTGCTTCATTCTCTCCCAGGGGCACACACAGCCTTGTTCTTTGCTTTCTTACTCACTGGTTTCCATCTTCTCTCCAGTGAGCCAAGGACTGTGTATGACCCTGATACCTGACATTGCATGTCAGTTTGCCTATGCTGATGATGACAAAATAGGAGTCTAAACCCTGGAGAAGCCACACCCTTGCCCTCCTGTGCCTTCCCCTCTAGCAGATAGAAGACCGAGAAACTTTCTCCCACCACAGATGGCTGGTACAGTGGTCGGGCTGGGTATCTCTGAAGCCACTTCCTCTTCGCAACTTGGGCATTGCCCCAGGCCTCTACTCCAGGTTTATTGTCTACGACATCTCTTTGTGGACATGTGGGAAGTACGAGCCTTGAATTATCTTTGATAAGTAAGTAAGTGCCTCTAAGCCCCAAGAGGAAAAACGATTTGTCCAAGGCCACTGTACTTATAAGTGGCTTAGTCAGAACTAGAATTTATGTTACCTGCATCTCAATCCGGAGGGCCTCCTGGCAGCCTGGGTGAGCAGTTAGCTTCGTCTTCACAGGAAGACACAGGAAGCTGTGTAGCATCCAAGAAAAGGCCACAGCTGTGCAGGCAGGTGGACCTGTCATGTATCAGCTCTCTGACCTTGGGAAAATCATGTAATTTTTTTCTTTTTTTGCTACCAAGAATCGAACTCAGGACCTTGCACTTGCCAGGCAGGCACTTGTGCCACTGAGCTATAACCCTGGCCCCCATGTAAATTTTATATGCCAGTTTCTTCACGTATAAAAATGGGCATAAGTCTGGGCTTCTAACTCAGTAGTGCAGGGCTTGTCTAGCATGCACAAAGCCCTGAGTTCAATACTCAGTATTAAAAAAAAAAAGGCGTAATACTACCTCCAAGAGTCATCACGAGCAGTGAATTAGGTGCCATGTGGAATATCACATGGGGGGCAAGATAGTGTTGGAGGGGCGCTATTTGAGTTCTGCACTAAGGACCTAGCTTCCTTATGTGTAAATTGAGGGTGACTATTACATGCTTTCCATAGGGTTAATGGAAATGACAGTACTTGGTGCTCATTGTGGTGCCTAGCACATGGCGGGTCTTCTGCTATTATAGGTGATCCCACCACCTGTGATAGCCCCAGCTTCTAGCGAGTGCTCCTTTCTTTCTTTCCACTGTGAGCAAATACAGTGAACCTAATGGCACACACCACATTGTTAGCAGACAGGGAGAGAATTACTGTTCCTAGTCACTAGTTCCGTGCTTCTATATTTGACTGTGTTTCTCTTTGCGCTAACCTGTGAGCAGATATGAGATGTGGGCTCACATCTATTCATCTTCGTTCTCCCGTCAAGCAAAACAGTTTTGGGCACATTGCAGGTGCTCAGAACAATTTGCTGCATCATCATTATACATTGATTCTGCAGGACAACCACCAAAGCATCCACAGACAAAGAAATAAAAAGTAGTATAAATATTCACTTAGCAGGATATAAACATACAAAATAGTAAACTGCTAGATTGCTTTCTGGTTGTCAAGTACTGTCCTGAGTGTGTTTAGTCCTGTCCACCAATCCTTTGGGGGTGTGTGCTGTTATTATCCCCATTTTATGAACAAAGAAACTGAGGCACAATGAGGTTGAGAAACTTGGTGGAGGTCATGTAACTGGGGAGCACCAGGTGGCTGAGCTGTGGAACCTGGTCTTTGAACCACTATTCTGTGCTCAACCCCTGCCCCCCAACCCTGGCAGCAGGAGGATTCGGTGAATGTAAAGAAATCACAGTGTCCAGCAGAGAGTGGCATACAGTCAATGCCCAGTAACTATTAGCTCCTTACAAAAAAGTCCCACCTACTGACCCGGCTCAGGCTGTCAGAGGTCCGTGCTTGGCATGCTGGTAAGGCTGAAGGATTACCGCTGTCAAAAGTGTTTGCAATAACAATAGAATTTCCTTTTAAAAGCTTTTCTTCTCTTCTCTCTTTTTTCTTCTCTTCTCTTTTTTTTTTTTTTTTTTTTTTTTTTTTTTTTTTTTTTTTTAATTAACTGAACTCCCCTGGCACCTCATACTTCCATCTCTGCATCTATAATCCACACCATCTGGCAATCTAATCCTTTGCATCGATATCTGTTTCCCCAACTGAGCAGAAAAGTTACTGGAAGAAAGAGACCGATCATACTTCATTAATCTTTCCATTTCCTGCCGTGCCTAGGACAGTGCTTGGCACAGAAAAACCGTTCCATAAATAGTTGTGGAACTTTTGAACTAAATTAAATTTTCGCAGTGGAAAAACAAGAATGAAATAGTCTATGAAAAAGCAGAAAGTAATCTGTGCTATCATAGTGCCAACTACTTATGAGATTTTAATGCCTCCTTTTCATTAGGTTAATAATGCATGTGCATAGTAAAAAAATGAGAAAATGTAGATAAGCAAAGAGAAAAATGTTAAAATCACGTCGCCATCACTATCATTTTAACTGTTTTCTTTCTGCTTCTCCTTTTGCGTGGTCTCTGCCCACTGTTGATCTTACATACAGTTTGTGTGCCAGTGATAACTGTACATGACCCATTTTGTGGTCACTCCCTCCTTTAACTTATTTTGTATAAGTTTTACTTTGCATTCACACATTTAATGGGGAAATCTCCATTATTAACATTCATTGTAGGAAATTTGGAAGATCAGAATGTGGGGAATAAAGCAACAGAAATAAAATAGTCCTAGCATCCAGAGTTGACGTCAGGATCCGCACACACACACATACCCCAAAACTGACATTATATGTGTAGTTTTATATCCTTTAAATAATCTTTACATTTATTCTGTGACGCTCTTATTTTCCTGTTTTCAGGTATTCTTCAGAATTATGAATTTCCATGGTGACTTGCTATTCTGTTAGCTGGATGCTGCTATATATTTTTAAAATCTCTAGGCTGTTTAGTAACAGTCAAACACTTAAAGACTCAGGCTCAAAGGATGAGTCCCTTATGGGCTGATATTTTTCCTTGGCGAAACAACTTTATGGATGTAGGATTACTCACTGTTACATTCGTCCCTAGGAAGTGCGTAGTCTGAAGACTTCTGCCAGATGTGTGCATCTGTGCAACTGTTACCACAACCCGGTTTTCACATACTTCCATGTCGCCTGAAGGAAAACTAAGTTTCGCAGGCGCTATGGACAGAGATCTGGGAGCTGGGATCTTTCTGCAGATCTGCACCTCACTTAGTCTCCTCCACACCTGCCCCCCGTCAGGGCAGGGAAGACTGAACCAAGATCCGGTGCAGGAATCCAGAGTGGCTGGGTGATCTGAGAAAGTGGCTGTACTTTTCTTCCCACATCTTTCTGGGTCCCCATCAGGGAGGAAGAACTGGCCATGCGCTGATTTACCGGATCATTTTAAATGTTCTACCTGGTATTCATTTCTTTGTCCTTCCTGGGTTCCCCGTCCTTCCTTCTAAGACTGAGACAGGTTGCAGCAGCTCATCGCTCAGGCATCTCTGGCATTTCGTCATTTGGACACCAGCTCCAGTTCCTTCTACTTTGGTTTCCCTGAAGTCTGTTTTTTCCCCCTGCAACCAGAGGGAGCCTGGTCCAAATATAAGTGGAGGCTGTCATTCCCCTGCTTGCAGCCCTCCTGCGAGTTCCCATCATACTTAGAATAAAATGCAGAATCCTAGGCATGGCCTTCAGAGATACCCACTCATTTCTCCTTATCTCCCAGTACTTTATTCTCTGCTTAGTACTATTTTTTTTTTCACATGAGTGCTGGTGTTACAGGCACGTGCCATCATACCTGGCTTCAGCTTAGGAAGTGTTCTCACTAATCCTAGAACATGAGCGAACACTTGTTTCTACTCCAGGACCTTTGCACTTGTGTATTCTCTCTTCCTTATTTCTTTACTTCTTCATTTTATTTGGTCTGGGCCCTCCTCACAGAGGGTTTTCCTGGCTATTGATGGACTACAGGGCATGCTACCCCTACACATAGTACTGTGGCTACCACTCTCACCCTCTCCCTCCTCTCTGTGTGAGAGCTGGACATGAAAGGGTTCTCTGACATATTTCTCCTTTTACTAGGTGATAAGACCTTCATGTGATAGGTGTGCCTCATCCCCAGAGAAAAGCAATGGAGACACAGAGACACCAAGAAGAATCTGAACAAATAGGCCTTACTGAATTCCTCCCAGTTTATCACCATGAGCTCATTCCTTTTTGTTTGGTGACAATTCTGCATGCCTCTGTTCTTTATTGAATCTAAGTATAAGTAAATTAAAATTCCTGGGTCTTTGGGTCTTTATATCTGAAGGCTTCTGTCTCGCATAAAACTTGCCTTAGACACATTTGCATGGTTTTCTCTTGTTACTCTGGCTTGTGTTATGGAGTGTCGGCCATAAACCCATGATGAGGAGGATGAGAAAAAAGATACTACTTTCTTCCCCATACTACCGTCTCTTAACATAGCCAGTATTCCTCCCCATCACTCCCTGCCCCGTGACCTGGCTTGCTGTGCAGCAAGGATAAGTTCAACACTCACTAAGTGAATGACAGCAGACTCACACACAATTTCTTTGGCTTGTGACACAACCCAGTAGCAAGGATGCCCCAGAGGACCCATGTGTGTGGTGGTGCTGTGCTTTGAATGATGGTCTGGCCTCCAAAATTCATGCTGTCACTGATTCCCTAATACAACAATCTCAAGAGGTGGGGCCTTCAGAGATCCATTGTCAGTGAGTCTGTTGCAGGAGACCCATTATCAGTGCCCTACAAAAGGGCTTGAGAGGGCAAGTTTACTCCTTCTGGCCATGTGAGAGCACAACATTGGGCATCTCTGGAAGATGCAGTCACAAGGCACCATGTTGGAAGAGGAGTTGGGTCCTCAGCAGATATTGAATCTGCTGGTGTCCAGATCTTGGGCTTCTCAGCCTGCAGACATATGAAAAATACATTTGTGCCCACTATGAGTTACTCAGTTTCAATTATTTTGTTATAGCAGCACAAATGGACTGAGACAGTTGGACTGTGTAAGAAGAAGGCTGTGAACCACTGTGGGGAGGATGTAGTTTCTGTCTGCCCTTGAACTCACCATCTAAATGCTATTTTTATCTGAAACAAGAGCCTATTTATAGTGCCTACCTCATGGGGACTTTGTGAAGGCTAAATTAGGGCCTGGAATCTTGGTAATGCCTCATAAGGAGCTGTTTGAGCATCATGTGCAGACTTATGGGGCTGTGGTGTAATTCTCACAGGACAGAGCAGCGGTTCCCAAAGTGACTTCGTTGGCCACTGTATCAGCACCCCTGGGGAGTTTTTGAGAGACACAATTTCTCAGATCCCATCTCTGACCTATAGCATCAGAAACTCTGTCTGGACCAGTAATTTGGTTTTTGTTTTGTTTAGTTCTGTGGTGTTGGAAACAGAACCCAGGCCCACATACACATTAGGCAAGGACTCTACCACCAGATTACACCCAGCCCCACCATCATCTGGGTTTTAGGAAGCCTGCTGAGTGACTCTGCTGCATGCTTGAATTTGAGAACTGCTTGCATGAGGCAGAAAACTGGTACCCGCAGGCTGGGTCAGGCTCACAGAGGTTTTTACTGTCTCTGCATGATGGTTGAAAATGTTGAAACGAAGTGTCACCATTTATAATTTCAGAAATTTTCTAATAAAATTCCCAATGGCTCCACTGGCCTGAGTGGAGTAAGATCTACCCATTTATTGTTTTTTTCTAGAACGAGAGCTCAAACCCATAGCCTCACACATGCTAGGCAAGTGCTTTACACTGAGCTCCCCACCTTGGAGCTGCCCTCCGAGACTCAGCAAGGCATCTCAGTCTCCACCGCGTGCTGTTCCCTGCTGTGTTACACTTGGCAGGCTTTGCTCATTCCCTTTGCCTGTCTGGAGGCTGCAATACCTGCTACAAAACTGTTTGCTAAGAAAGGGTCCAGATGCCATCAACAGGAGCTCTCCCTGGCCCAGATAAAAGTGCAGAATTCTCACGGTGGAATAGTTTGTTGCCCGGCGTGTCCAGAATCAGAAGTGATGTGCCTCCCAGACCTGCTGTCCTGTGGGAACCAAGGTGGAGAGATGGTGCAACCCCCTTCTCGGGCCAGCCCAGGACTCCAGTGCTAAGCCACTAAGGTACTTTCAAGAGTGACTCTGGATGCTCAGGACCATCTCCCTTTCACCTTCGGTGTGAAGAAAGGGTTGGCTCGCAGGTGGAGCCTCTGTTAACCTCTGGTAGCAGAGGGACAGACGGAGAGAGATCTTGTTACAGAATGGCCCAGACAACGTGCTTTGTCATGCAAAGCAGGCATCGCTCCTCTGATTTCACTGAAGCTGGAAGGATTAAAGCCACCAGGGAACTAGTGTGATTGATTGCATGGAGCTCCTAAGTGTTCCCTGAGGAGGAGGAGGGCCTACAAGGCACCCAGGAGGTCTCTCCTGTGGATTCTGGCGTGTCCTGGCATCCTGGACACGTACTTCCCAGCTTTCTGTTGGTCCTTCACCTCCCCTCATGCCAATTCCCCTCTGCAGCTCCCTGGAAAGAAATTCAGGTGCCAAGACAAAACTGACTTTCTAATCAACAAAATTTTGTTTGTCTACATTTTATATCTTTATCTCATCTGATGTCTTGCATTAAAATGTTCTGTTTTTCACTTACCCGAGACTCACTATGTACAGGAGTAAATTTATTGCTCTTTCCTCTTCCATCTCTTTTCTGACCTTGGCTGCATGTTTCCTAAACTACATGTAACGTTCATGACATGATAAATTTTGATTATACTCCACTTTAGTGTGGAAAAGACACCACCAGTATAACACTGTACCCATGAATGAATGTGTTTACATATGAAAATACAAGCATGACACGTTACGTAAAGTAAACCATATAAAGTAAGCAAATAAGGGCATGAAACATTATTTGAAAATGACTTTTGTATAAAATTATAGCACATAGTTGAGATTTTTTGAAATATCACAACATTTAAAGTAGAAATGAAAATTTAATAAATTTTCAAAATTACTTAATTTGTACTTACTATATGGATCTTCCAGTAAACTAAGAAACCATTTTTGCTTTTCAGTGTATACTTTGTAGGAGTATACAAATGTGCCATATATTTGCTGAATTTTAAAAAATTCTCCTTCATTGCCCCTAAGGCAGGAATTGCCACTTAAATGTTTACAATTGAACATTTTAAAATTTGATAATAGAAGATAAAGGGAATGGCTGTGTATCTATATAATAGCAAGTAGTATAACAGTATATCCTTGAAATGAGGAAAATTTTATACTATTAGGTATTTACAGAGCTGCAATAGAAAAATGCCTTTATATTGAGTTTTATTATATTATGCTTTACATATGTTATTTCTTGACATATCAAAGTTTCAAAAGTGTAGTAGAAATTTGAAATTGACTAAATTAAATTGTTCATTTCTTTTTTTCCTATTATGTAAAATATACTTAGTTCATCTCTAAGAACTGTCAAAGTCTTAACTGTTCCAGAATAGCTGAAAAGTCCAAGTCTCCTTGAGAAAACAATGCAATACAAGGTCTCCAAAGTTCATAATTCCCCAAAATCTCTCCCAAAAAACAGAATTGGATGAAATTCCAGACTAGAATTTTTAAAAACTTGATAGTTAAAATGATCGAATAGATGGAAGAAAAGATAAAAGTAGCTGATTGAACAATTATTAAGATATCAGTGAGCTTAAAGAAGATATAAAGAAGGAAGACATGTAGGATTTGAAGGACCACCTCAATAAAAAGACAGAGGTTATGAAAAAAATCAAACAGAAATTCTGGGAATGAAAAATTCAATAAATCAAATAAAAATTTAAATGAAACTCTCAGCAGTAAGCAGGATGAGTAGGAAAAAAGGATATCAGAACTTGAAGACAAGGTAGACCAATTAGAACATTTAGTCAGTAATAATAATAAATAACAAAAAGTCCAAAAATTATCCAATGTCTCCTAGATAAATGTAAAAGTACAACCATAATAAGCCTCATCAGATTCAACAAGGACGTTGAAGTAGAAGTTATTGCATAACAATGTATTTACTGAAATTATTGCAGAAAATACCTCGAATTTGAGGCAAGAGATGGATACTCTTAAAGGTGGCACTTCAAGCCCAAAATAGACTTGAACAGAGAAGTTCTCCACAACATACTATAGTGAAAATGCCAGAAACTCAGAACAAAGAAAGATCGTTAAAAGCTGTTAGAAAAGGGCCAAATTAAAAGAAAAGAAAAAGAAAAGGGCCAAATTACATGTAAGGACAAGTCTATCAAAGTAAGAATAGCATTCTCACAGAAAACTGAAAGTCTAGGAGGGCTTGGGGTACAATTTTTCAAATCCTGGGAGAAAGTAGTGGCCAGTGCAGATTACTACATACTACAAAGATCTCCTGCAAAAATTGAAGGACAAATAATGAATTTTTGTGATAAGGATAAACTAAAGAATTTCATGACCACAAAGATAATATTGTAGGAAATACTTAAGGGAATCAAAAACAGAGATGATGAAGAGGAACATCCACGAGGCCAAGGGAAAGAATAAATTTCACTGGGAGAACAGTTAAATGCAGACAGAAATGAATCACGCACTGGAAAATCAATATACTGTAATGCCAGGAATTATACGTACCTTTCAATAATAACAGTCACTACAAACGGTCTAAATTCTCCAATTAAAAGAAATGAGCTTGCAGATTGGATCCTAAACCAAGACCCCTCTATATATCACCTGAAGGAGACAGTTCATCTGCAAAGGTTTATACAGACTGAAAAAGGGAAAGGTTAAAAAGTGATACACTAAGCAGGTGCAGTCCTAAAGCAAGCAGCAGTACCTATACTTATATCTGACAAACACGACGTCCAACCCAAACTGGTTAGCATAGACAAAGAAAGCCAATACACACTGGTGAAGGGGACAATGGACTAAAAAGGGCTAATAATTACAAATGTACGTGTATCAAATATCGATGCACTGAATTTTATAAAACGAACACTACTTGATATAAAAGTCAGATATACACCAAAGCAATCATTGTGGCAACCTTCAATACCTCACTCTCAAAAATAGATCAAGATAAGACAAAATAAGATGAACAATAAAAAAAATCAGAATTAAACTGTACCATGGAATCAATGAGTTTAACAGCTCTCTCTGGAGTATGTCATATAACAGCAGGATAAACATTATTTTCAGCAGCCAATGGATCTTTCTCTAAATTAGTTTATATTTCAGGCCACAAAGCAAGTCTTAATAAATGCAAAATAATTAAAGTAATCTTATGCATTGGATCATATTACGTTGAAATAGTACTTGAAATTCAAAGCAACAGAAACAAACATTGAGTAATACACACTTTTTTGGAGACAGGGTCTCACTATGTAGTTCTGGCTGGCCTCAAATTCACAGCTATCCTCCTGCCTCAGTCTCCCAAGTGCTGGGATTACAGTCATGCACCACTATGCCTGGTTGAATAATACACTCTTGAATGATCAATAGGTCACAGAAGAAATCAGGGAAGAAATTTTAAAATCACTAGTAAAAAGCAATAATGAAAACAACATATGAGAATCTGTGGAATATAATGAAAGCAATTCTAAGAGAACCTCATAGCTATGAATGCCTAAATTAGTTAAATAGAATGATCCTAAATGAATAACCTAGTGATTTATCTTATGGTCCTAGAAAATCAAGAAAAGTCCAAACCCAAGCCCAATAAAAAAGGAAAGAAATAATGAAAATCCCAGTAGAAGTTTATGAAATTGTGACTAAATGAGTACAAAGAATGAATGGATAAAAGATTTAGTTATTTGAAAAGAGAAATAAGGTAGATAAACTCTTTTTTTTTTTTTGTAGCACCGGGGATTGAACTCACGACCTTGCGCTTGCCAGGCAGGCACTTAGGCCACTGAGCTAGATCCTCAGCCCTTGTGTTTTTGAGACAGGGTCTCATGTTCAGACTGGCCTTGAGCTCACTTTGTAGCCCAGGTGGGTCTCGAACTCACAACAATCCACCTATCTCAGCCTCCCGAGTGCTGGGATTACAGGCATGAGCCACCACGCCTGGCAAGGTGGATAAATTCTTCACCAAATTTACCAAAAGAAAGCCGCATTATTAAAATTAGAAATAAAATAGTTGAATTTCAACAGACACCACAAAATTCAGACGATATACCATACACCATGACTAAGCTGGTTTCATCCCAGGAATTCAAGGATGGTTCAACACATATAAATCAATAAATGTAACACATCAGATAAATAGAATCAAGGATAAAAATCATGGAAAAATCTCAGTAGATGCAAAACAAGCCTTGGACAAAATTCAACATCTGTTGATGATAAAACCAAAAGTATTGCCTCTAAAATCATAAATCAGATAAGAATATCCATTCTCACATTCTTGTTAAATATAGTACTCAAAAATTTACTAAGAGCAATCAGGCAAAAGAAAGAAATAAAAGTGTAATGAACGAGAAAGGAAGAAGTCAAATTGTCTCTATTTGTAAACAGTATGATTCTTCCTATATAAGACCACAAAAAATCCACCAGAAGGCCTTGAATCTGATAAACAAAGTCAGTAAAGGGGAAACTATATAAAATCATCACATAGAAATTAAGATTGTTTGTGTACAACATAATAAACACAATGAGAATGAAAATTTAAAAACTAATTCTATTCACTATAACTAAAAATTTAAATACCTAATGAAAAACTTAACAAAGGTAGTGAAATATCTCTAGGTTGTAGTCAGGTTTTACAAGGGAATTGATTTAATAGAGGACACATAACTTATAGGATTATTTTATAACATTCATCCAAAAAGTCAAATGTAGAAGAGCGTAGGAGACCTGTCTATGTAAGAAGATCCAAAGAATCCAGTTGAGGGCCTGGATCCCATGGCAATGTCTTACACGAGTCCAGCTGAAGACCTAGAGCCCATGGCAATGTCCCCCGCAAGTCCAGTTAGAGTCCCAGAACCCACGAAAATAGCTCATACAAGTCTGTATCAAGGATCTGCACTGGGAAGGCCCAAAGGTCAGTGATGGAAGCTTGAAAGTCTGTGCCAGCAGGTGAAGGATCTGTGCCACCAGGCTCAGGGATTTGCACTGGAGCCGGGAAGTGACACTCAAGGTAAGGACCAGAGCCCCCCAGAACAGAACCACAGCCATCCCACTTTAGCAACAGCGAGGACCTGAGCTCCTCTGACTATGAGAACAGCTTTCATATCAGGAAAACCAGCGTGATGAACTTCTCCAGGAGAATGAATGGTGCAACATTGTCCCTTCCAGTTCTGCTTTTATGCTGTTGGCAACAATATAAACAATCAGTGCCGGGCCTGGTGGCACACACCCTGTAATCCCAGCACTCAGGAGGCTGAGGCAGGAGGATCATGGAGAGTTCGAGAGCAGCCTGGGCTACAAAGTGAGCTCAAAGGCAGTCTGAATGGCATAGGGAGACCCTGTGTCAAAAAGACAAGGGCCAGGGATTAAGTGCCTGCCTGGCAAGCACGAGGTTGTGAGTTTGATCCCCGGTACAAAAAAAAAAATTAGTAAATAACTAAAAAGAAAAATAACTCACCTCTAAAAGAAGTGTTCTGAACAAAAAATGAGCAAATCAACTGAAAAGACTCTTCTCAAGAGAAATACAAATTTTCAGTAAGTATATGAAAAACTGTTCAACATTCATAACCATTAGCATAATGGAAATCAAAATAACTTGGAGATTCCATTTCATCCCAATTAGAATGGCCATCGTCAAGAACACAATAAACACACATGCAGCAAAAGAGAAGGAATACACTAATCATTTTAACTTCAAAGAGCAGATTAGTTACTAGTATTTCCTTACAAGAGCATCCATGTGTATTACATTCTTTTTTTCAATGATCAAGGCAAGCACCCTGTGTCTGTAGCCATCTGCAGAAATTCTTACCTCGGCTCCCTTGCAATGGCAGGTACAAAAGTAGAGGTTGTTTCTCGGGCCTTTCGCCCAGCGCTAAGCATCTCTGTCCAGCCCTGGGAAGGATGGAGGCTGAAGCTTCCCATGATCTCCAGGTAGAATGGGGCACCCCGCTGCCCTTACACCCTGTGAAGTTCTGGTGTCCCATGGGTGCAGGTTGGGCCCAAGTGGCACTGAGGGTTCTGGGGTCACGAGTGCCCTGAGGAGCTTTGGCTGTGTGCAGAAGCCCATAGTCACCTGGCCCCTGTGTACTTCGCCTGTGTGCATCGCCTCTGCTGCATCCACAGACATCAAAGGGTGACTCCCTCCCCAAGGAGCCCGACTGCTGCACGGCCTTCAGGGGCAGGTACCCAGTTAGGTATCTGGGCAAGCCTGAGGCCGAAAGCTGCCCTCCACCAGGCAGACGGGCGTCGGAGGACCAGTTCAGAGCACCCTGCTCTGTGTGGGGTCCAGCCGTGCCGAACGGTGCTAGAGTCCACAGGGCCATGGCTGCCCAGGTCTGGAGATGTGCTCCCTGCAGCCTGCACTACCTCCTGCCTCAACCTGAAACTTTCCTATGCTTGCTAAAGTTACGCGAAGCAGAGGTTGTGGATCTCCAGGGACCCTCAGCTCCAGTGCCTGGTGAGGGTCCAGGTGAACCCCCTCAGGCACACAGGGGACCTCTACAAGTGCCCTCCACTGGAGAAAAGCCCAGATCCCTGCACCAAGGAGAAGGTGCTGAAGGCCAGTACAACCCGCAAGACCCACGCCAGCCCAGGACGCCATGTTGTCGCAGCCTTGTCTGTGGAGCTGGGAGCAGCTGCAGCACAGCTGGGGGCTCAGGGCCTTCCTCCCCTCCACAGGGGCCACACCAGAAAGGCCCACCTGCCCCCTCAGCACTCCCTGCTGGCTTCCCCCTTGGCTCCTGAGAATCAAGGCCCAAGCACCCGCTTCTGAGACTCAGAGCACAGCCCTCTCATCTTCCTGACCCTTTCTGGACCCCCACAGGAGGCATGGGGCCACCAGATGACTTCCCGCCACTTCCTCTGACAGGCCTGCCACCCTCCAGGCCACTCCTTCTGGTCCCAAAGAGACCACACTGAAGACGCCGTGACTTAAAACATAGCGTGACTGTACTCTCACCTGTCTTCTTTGCTTTGAGATACGTATGTAAATCCGTTCGGAAAAGGTTGTTGGTGTGTTCTATTTGTATTAGAAACTGATGTCTTTAGAAATTTTAAATTTGGGGCACAAGAATAAGCAATTGACTAATACCTCTCTGCTTTCAAGGGCAAGCAATGATGGATCTTGGTGGAAGAGTGGGTCAGGTGAGAAGAATGAGAACGATTTAGATGTCTGAGTTTCAAGGACTCGCTCTCAGGTAGTCTCTGCAGTTGGCTCCTTCTCTCCGCTCCATCCTTGCTCCCTCTCAGGGATGTCCTTGTCTCAGAACTGACACCAGGCCCCCAGCCTTAGCCTACTTTGCCATTTGACCCTGTTCCCTTCACTTCCCTGTCCGCCCTCTAAAGATAAAATACGGAGCCTCCTCTTGGCTCCCCTCTGCCTTTCATAGCCAGCACTTCTAGATCGTGCCCTATCATCCACTTGGGTTCCCGAAGCTCCTTCCCTGTGTCCTGCAGCCAGTGGGGTGTGGAGAGGGGAAGCTGGAATACAGGGACCACTGCAAGGGAGCCTGGCAGAAGGGAGAAGAGATTGGGCTCCACTCCAAACACAGCAGGGGCACGGGCGAGGGGGGATTACAGCCAGGCCGCTGCTCTCTTTTGTTCACTTACAGTCTCCAGGGTTATGTTTTTGCCCACTCTGCCTATGAAGACATGGTCACCCTGAGAGTTTACGTCATTTTGCCACTGTCTCTAAGTGGCAGAGCCAGGATGCAGTTCCAGCTGTCTGACGCTAGGGCCATGTACGGAGCACAGCTGCTCTGGCTGCCAGTGATGACAAGGGGGGAGCTGTGGGATAGAGAGGGACTGATGCGCCAGGCCCTAAGGAGTCACAGCAGGGTACAGACCACTGAGGGCTGCTGCACCTCACAGACAAGGAACCGAGGTCCCGGGAACTGCAGGGCCGGGGACTGAGCCTGGCAGGATCCCAAGAGTTCTGGCTACTAAATCTGTTCTCTTTCCCCCAGGGGCCACCCAGTGGCTTCTGAGAAGCCAAGAAGGCTGGACAAATATTTGTGGTCGCCTTCTGGGGATCCTTGAGAACAACATCATGAACTCCTGGAAAGAGGAGGGGGCACGTGCCCCATTCCATCCCACCATCCCTAGGCACCTGGCACTAACCAGGCGCCCTGTGCCAACCATGGCCATCACCGGGACGACTGTTTCCTCTTCATTGTAAGCTGCTTTGTCTCTGCCCAACTTTCCTGGCATTTGCCATGTACTTCTTGCATTTTAGATAATTCTCATGGCATCCCACATTTCCTCACCAACTGGAACCCTGAACACCTTGAGAATGTGGAGCATCCTTTTTTGTAGCCCTAGAGGTTGAACTCAGGACCCTTGCACTGAGCTGCATTTTCTTTCTTTCTTTCTTTCTTTCTTTCTTTCTTTCTTTCTTTCTTTCTTTCTTTCTTTCTTTCTTTCTCTCTCTCTCTCTCTCTCTCTTTCTTTCTTTCTTTCTTTCTTTCTTTCTTTCTTTCTTTCTTTCTTCCTTTCTCTTTCTTTCTTTCTTTCTTTCTTTCTTTCTTTCTTTCTTTCTTTCTTTCTTCTTTTTCTTTCTTATTTTAAGAGAGGGTCTTCCTAAGTTGCTCAGTTGCCCAGGCTGGACTCAGACTTGTGATCTTCCTGCCTCAGCCTCCCAAACTGCTGAGATTACAGGTATGCATCACCACACTTAGCCCCATGAAGTTTTCTACTTCATATTCTGCCGTACACTTAGTTGCTGCAGACAGTTCCTTTCTAATAAACAGATAATGTATGAAGGAAGGAACAGGCCTGGGGGACCACATCCTGAACCTCCTGAGAGCAGCACGCTTCCTCGATCGCCAGCTTGTGCACGGTCTGTCCACAAGTGGGTTCTGACCTGCTTTCTTGGCAGCAAACAGCAACTCCTCACCAGTGGATGGAGACAAGAACACTGGGAACCTCAGAGGCACTGAGCCTCATGGTTTCGTTCAGCCTGCAGATAAAACTAAAACTGCGGCCATCAGGCTGGGCCTGGCTTTTGGATCCTGGCCTGTCCTGTGTTTCTGGGGTTCCTTTGCTCTCTGGCTGGTCAGTGGCATTGCCCTTTGGGGGAACTGGAGGGGCCCCGAGGGCCTCCCCGAGGAGGGGAGATGCAGGCGTCCCTCCCCCACTCCCTCTACTTCCTGCCGTCTGTGGCAGCAGCTGTGTCTCCTCTGTGGCCCCAGCTGCCTGGGGCAGCCTCTGTCATCCTGCTGGAGGGAGGGTGGCCAGATTTAATAGCGAAGAGACAGCACACCAGTCAAACTCAGTCTGTACATAAACTGAGTACATTTTTTTTACAGCAAACTTTTGCTTACGGTAAAATAACAAATTTGATGTAACATAAACCTTACCGTTTTAATCATCTGAAAGTATACAATTCCGTGGCATGTAATACATTCTGTGCTGTCTTAATAGTAGAAATGCTCTGAGGGTCATATTTAACAGGTGTCCTGTATTTGAGGGGGCCAACCTTGCTGCGGAGCCCTTGTTCCTGGGCTCTGGTAAGGACAACACCTGCTCTGCGGTCCCTGAACAGGTTTTTCTAGCATTTATTTCCAGTTTCCTTCATTCAAGTCTCCAAATAAGAGACCTAGGACTGAGGATGTTGCTCAGTAGCAGGGTGCTCGCCTGCTCTGTGTGTGTGTGTCTGTGTCTCTGTGTGTGTGCCTCTCTGTGTGTGCGTGTCTGTGTGTCTCTGTGTGTGTGCATGTCTGTGTGTGTGTCTGTGTTTCTCTGTGTGTGCATGTCTGTGTGTGTGTCTGTGTGTGTGTCTGTGTGTCTCTGTGTGTGTGCGTGTCTCTGTGTGTGTGTCTGTGTCTGTGTGTGTGTCTCAGTGTGTGTGTGTTTGTGTGTCTCTGTGTGTGTGTCTGTCTCTGTGTATGTCTGTGTGTGTGTCTCTGTGTGTGCATGTCTGTGTGTCTCTTTGTGTGCATGTCTGTG